>QBDW01005343.1:0-110056 GCA_003261595.1 Maconellicoccus hirsutus | reverse complement strand
GAGTATTTCGAAGAAATCTCGTCATCGCAGGTTTTTTCCGCTTCCATGCTCGATAATTACAACAATCAACAACGGATTCGTTTTAAATTATCCACACTTCGTAATTTCGCGCGTTCGAAAAACTCGTAAAATAGACCGTTCATTACGGCAATTAAATACGAGTACCCGCAGCGAGGTTATAAAATAACTATTATTCCATCGTACACCTTCTTACCTACGCAAATCGTCCGAAAATTACCCGAATTATTTGTCTCCTCGTGAAACTCCTATTCGCGCCCCTCTTACTTTCCGCCAAGATACGAGATCACACGCCAAAAAAAAAAAAAAAAAAAGAACGACCTCTCCCTCGCCTATCACCTCACCACACAGAGCAATGCAACCACTGTCATAATATTTTCGTTTAAATAGGTACCAAAAAGAACAAAATATGTATTATGTAAATTGTTACCATACTTGTCAAAGTTGATCCTTATCGTCGTCAAAATGTAAATTGTTTGTCGTAAATAAAGCATTAAATTTTACGCGAATTAACATCGACCGTGTGTTATTTATGTAGGACGAATAATTCTTTAATTCGATTACGTTTTCACACACGTACGCCAAATTTCGCTAGTTTTCTCGCTCATAATTTTAAAAAAATGTGAAAATCAAATGATTTCGGGACAAGGCGTTCTCCTGATTTGACATTTTTAATAGCGGAACTTTCGTAGCTAATTAATATCGATAAAAAAAGAAATCTAGTTTTGCTCGTGCACGCCAACGGATGTAAATTTTTTCCAACATTCGCAACACTTTTCCACAAACAAGAGCAACCTCGCTCCGTAACCTTTACCTTTTACTTTACTAATATTTCTTTCGATAAAACGCGAGAAGTCGAGAGGAAATACTAAAAAGCAATATTTAAGAAAGTGGGAAACTTTAAAAGCTAAAATGAATTTTAAAAATCAAAGAATTACGATATTAAGGCTCTCTAATGCCTTTGAAATTGATAGCGAACATTTATATAGAACTTTTCCAAAGTAAAAATGTTTTCAACGAGAAAAGTCATAGATTCGTCTGAAATATCCTTTAATTCGGGCTGGCTAACTTTGAAAATACGGGGTCACACTGAAAAGAAATTTAATGAAAATTAAAGTTGTTTTTTTCTTAGCCCGTTAAAATAGATCTTTCAAGAAATATCTAATTCGTTAGCGTAAAAAATAATCCTTCAAAGTGACCCCATATAGTACTACAAAGCTAGCTGGCAGCTTATAGAAACTCAAAGTTATTTTCCACATCATCGAAATGTTTTCGTTCAGCGACAACCCCTTCAAAATTGGAATCATGCAAAATTTCCATACGACCTTGACCTTTTTAGCCTAAAATTACCAAAAGAATAGAAAAATTTATATGAATATTTGACCCAAAATCTACTTTTGTCGAGTTACGAGGGCCAAAGATGTCAGGACGCACATTGATCGCAATCAAGAAAATAGCATATTTTCCAAACCTCCATAACGCTTTCCAAATCGAAAATAGACAAAACATCAATAGAATCATTCCGACACGAAATATTTTGTAGAACCAAAAAGGTCGTAAGAACATTTAACGTACACTTAACGTACGTTACGTACATAACATCATTATTGAATGAGTTAAAATGGTGCAAAGTTCAGTAACACTTTGAAATTGCTACAAAATAATTTAGAATAGCTAATTAGTACATACGACAACGCCTTCAATATCCAGAGGAGACAAAATTCACGCGGAACCTTTTTGATGCAAAATATTTTGCAGAACAAAAAAGGTTATGTAAAATTGAAACTAAACTCAATATCGAATGAGCTGCAACGGTATAAAGTTCAATAGCACTTTTAAATCTCCATTAAAAACGTGGGATTGACTTCATTTTGAAGCTATTTCATAAATTACTCGAATTCGAAGTTTAATACCGCACGAAATACCGAAATAATAAAAAATTTGCAAAACACTACGCCCTCAACTCCCCCTTCTCTGAGCTTTATTCAAGCACCTTCGACAACAACGAGCATTGTAAAATTTACACTGACCGACCCTTCTATTTTCAATCCGAGATTCAAACGAGGAAGGGAGTACGGATTTCGCTGTTTATCTAAAAAAAAATGTCTGCAAATTCTTCTACAGTTTTCGTTAATTCTCGAGCTCTTCCATTCCTTCAATTTCGATCCTTTTAGATGAACAAATTCGCCAATTTTCTGACTCAAAATTAAAAATACTGTAGAAGCTGTCGTTTTTCAGCTCCCTTCCGGAATAATTTTCTTCGAAGAAATTTCAGATTGCCTCCCTCTCCTTCTGCTTCCTGATCGCGTATCCAACACTACTGAGAAATCGCTTCAAAGGAGACTCCATCCGAAGACGCCGACGACTAAAGGGATTAAAATTCGAGGATTTGGATACGACACCGATACACTTTTCTACGATGACGAAACATTACACGATTCTTTTTCGCTCGATTTAAACGTGCAATTTTAAAAGTCAAAGAAAGCTCATAATACGATAAAAGATGTTCTCCGAAACGAATAATATTTGGACGGTCTCCAAATCATATCTCGCACACATCCTTCCACATTACATCCTTTAACTCCGGATACCATTTTTACGTGAATTTTGCCATTCCTTCAAATCGATACGCGAATTTCTCTAAACGAGTCGAGTTACCTATGGATTTCACCAAGCACCAGGAATGCCATTTTAACGATGAAAAAATTTTCCATACTCGCGAAATTTTTTCGCCATTTTATCGTTAAAATATAGTTTTACAAGCTTGGCATTTTTCTTCAACGTAACCTACAAACACACATCTATCGATCTCGTTCCACGTATGAAATAATTCCGATTCCGGTAAATTTTTCATCTACGGTCGACCTATCGATAAGTAATCGATGTGTATCCCCTCTTTCGTTGTCCCACCCCAACTCACGGTAACCAATTGAGAACGATTTTTAAAAATAAACACGTCTTCGTTGCTAATTTCTTATACACGCGCCAACATTCGCTGTTTCCCATTTTTAATTAAATGTATGTGCATCGCATATGCAAAAAAAAAAAAAATTAACTCGATCGGTAGTCAATGACAAAACTAAGGTTACCCGCAAATTATATTAATTTTTTCCACATCTCCGATCGCCCTTCTATTTTCTCGTATTTTTTTCCAATCGCTTACAAATTTCAATATGTAAATAGGTCATTTAATGCATTTTTTTTCCACGCCGCACTCGCCTAGCTTATTAATGCGTGTAATTTCGTGTACACAAAGTGGGTTTACCGATACGACAAAATTTAACGACTCGATTAACTCATATAAGACAACACCGAACCGGTTCTTACTCTACTTTGTGCTATGTGTATGTTTGAATTTTCTCATAGAGGCGATTTATCGCATCCTTTTTTTTTTTTAGGGAACGTATTTCCATGCAGATTTTCCGCACAGATTACCCGAGCAGAGCGTAGGAGATGGTGAATAAAATCACCTCAAACTCGACGAGGAGTTTTGTGTAGGGATATTAGTACATATCTCGTCTCATTTACGATCAAATTTTAAATATTTTATCTATTTACGACAGATTTAATGCTGCGCGTGTTTCCAAAATCAAGATAACTTTCCAATCGTTTGGTCGAAAAAAAAAATTCAATCTTCCTACGAAAACATCGCTATACAGTCGTATCGATAAGTTTATCCTAAACACGGTTCACAGCGATTCCCACTCGTTCCATGATTCCCACAAATGATCAAATTTTTGTAACTTTTTCAACGTTTTTTTTTTTTTTTTTCAATATACGTATGTTTTGGTAGATTTCAAAAAAGATACAGGAAGAGAAAAATGATAATAATAGCATTAGTAATAATTATGGTACGAAAAGAGAACATGGCAGAATGGTTATCTCAACTGGTTCAAATTAATTTGAAGGTCTATCCAGGTTTCCTTCGATTTTAAGTCAGAAATCTGTAATTCAGTACCATATTTCCGTATCGCTTTTTTAATTTTTTTTTCACTATCCTTAATACACTTTTATGCAGCATATACCACAATGATATTCATTTCACAACCCTCTCCTCGTCTTTTTCCGAAACACACGCGATCTAACGACGATAACGTCATAAACTCAATTAGAATTTAGATTAATTTAATCACATTACTTCTGATTTATACAATCCAATTTTTAAAATATCGAAATATAAAAAAATTAATTCTCAAATACATACTTTGAAAAAGTATGTTGAAGAAGCAGGAAAAAAGCAAGCGAGAGGGGGAGAGCGAGAAGAAATTCTTACTCACGACAATAAGTAACGTAAGAACGTAATGAAGAGGTGGGAGAAAAATTAGCTAAATGACCAAATTAGCGACAAAAGTTGACAAAAAATCACCAAAGTGATGGAAAAAAATTACTAAAATGCATCGAAATGGCAGAAGTTAGGAAAACAGAGAGAAAATCACACAAATCTGACGAAAGTGACAAACCATACAAAAAACTATTCAAGTGACAAAACAACGGAAAAATGGTAGAAAGCTGACAACAAAACAAAAAAAGACAAAAATTTATTAAAGTGACAAAAGTTTGAGAAATTGTCAAAAAAATGATAAAAAACTGTACAAGTGACAAAACGAAGGAAAAATGGCAAAAAAATCAGCCCATGTGACAAAAAATGGCAAAAATCCATCGACGCCGCACAAGTCTGTAAAATTGATAAAAAAATCATAAAATAACAAAATAAAACCACAAAAATCTATCAATCTGTCAAAAATCTGTAAAACTGATGAAAAACGAATAGATTTGCCAAAGTGACAAAACAAAAGCGATGACAAAAATCATGAAAATTTGTAAAAAATTACTAGATCTGCTAAATTGAACAAATTGAACAAAAAAAAAAAACGACCGCCAAAGTGACACAAAACGTAAAAAAAAAGAAAACAATGACAAAACATCTTGAAGTTTTTCCAAAGTGACAAATCAGGTCAAAAAACTGCAACGAGGTAACAAAAATTTGGGAAAACAAAGAAAAAAAAGAAAGACAAACTGACAAAAATTCACAAACGTAAAAATCGTACGCACCAATTTAAAACATTTTAAAAGAAGTTAAAATTCATCGAGCAACCAATTTAGAAAAAAAAAAAAAATTACCAAAAATGACAAAAAAAAAGCCAAGAAACTGAAAATTCGACGGATGTTGGAGAAACGAAAAAAAAAACAGCGACAAAACGATAAAAAACCGCAAAAATGACAAAAAATTACTGAAATTTTGTGATGGTAAAAAATTAATTTAAAACATTTTAAAAAACGACAGAAGTTTTCTAAGCGGCAAATATTGATAAGGAAAAAAGTAAAAATCAAGTGGGGAAAAATGACAAAAGGGCAAAACTGCGGAAGATTGTCAAAAATTAGGAAAACTTGAAAAAACGCTCGAGTGACTAAAACACCACTAAAAAATGACAGAACAATAAAAAAATGAAAAAACTCACGCAAAATAACAAAAATATAGAAAATTCTCAAGCGACGAAACGAAGGTAAACAGACAAAAAAATACTATTAAGTGATAAAACGAAAAAAAATTGATAAAAATCAGACAAGATAAGTAACAAATTGTATTTGAAACGGAAAAATTTTTTATTTTTATTTGGTTTTGTTCACTTACGTATTTAACGCACCTTGTACGCTTCCAAGGCCGAAAGCAAAACAGAGAAAAGGTTCATTATTATTATTATTATTATTAATATTATTATTAGCGTATAATTTTCTTTTAATTGCTATAATTTAACGCTGCTGGCTCCATCTTGCGTTTCTTTTCGCTGTCAGGTGTACTCTAGTGAGTAACCAATAAAATGATTTTGCCCCCTCGCGTGATTTTTTTTCATCGTTGTACTGGTGTTTTCCATCGAAACTCAACGAGCTCTTAATAAACGCCCGCGAATAACGAAACCGACGCGACGTAGCATATACTCGTACTCGAGCGGAAAAGAAGCCACGAATTTACGACGATATATGTATAAAAGCTTTCAGAGACGCGACCATAAATATTAATAAGATCGGGCTTGAGTCGGCATATTTCTTATACTCCGGGAGTGTCTCCGTCTGGCGTTTTCGAATATCTTGCGTACGCGTTCTCGTCACAAATTCTCTTTACAAAAGACCGCAGTGGCCTCTTTATTATGATAACATAATGCGATACAGGATTTAATTTTTTTCCTCCATTTGGGAATTTTTTTCCTGTGTACCATTGTTTAGCCGACTCGAAAAAGCGAAAAAGGAAACGAACGATACTCGGTCGCATTTTTTTCTCGACGAATTACAAGTAGGTAATAGGTAATAGGTAATAGGTAATAGGTATGTGGGTGGGCGTGTTTACCTTGCGTGAATTATTAGGTACATCTGGGTCGGAATTAAAACGCCGACCGGTTCGGTAAAGCCTGTAATTAAGTTACATAGCGTATACCTTTGCGCGTTGTACGCGACCAGACGACGTTTCGAGTCGTCGTAACCAAGAAACTTACGAGTGAGTACAGGGTTGATTCTTGAAAAACCCAGCCCATCTTCCCACCGAAGACGTTTCACCTCCGTTTTCGTCATCTTGTCCGAATACTCATATTATGTTTGTACTCGTAGCACGTACCTCTACCTACTGTCGACGTTGAACAAACTTCGCCACATCCACATCGACAGCGTTTTCCACTTAACGACTAATTAATCATTTTACAAAATGTTTACCTCCGCCTCCGAAATAATACACGCCATCGATTTCCGATATGAATGCGATCTCGTTCTCGTTAGCCGTTACGGTGAAATTTTCCCCTACGAAGCGTATGCTAATACCGTTGTAATGCGTTTTAAAACGTGTAAAAGTTTAATCCATCAATTATGCAGTTTTCAAGTAACGTCGAAAGCTGCAAAGCTGGAAAGCTGCAGAAATCGCGTCGACGCTGGTAATTGCAATAGTTACGATGAAATTTCACCTATCGTTGCTAAAACGTGTTAAATATTAAGCCGATGAATACCTAATAAGATGGTAAAATTTAACGACGAGTTTATCCTTCCATAAACTCGGTACTACTCGGCATTTTGTAGAACGTTGCAAAATTCACCAACACGAGTAAAATCTTGGCGGTATTTTTTTCGAATACCTACTATCTAGTTACCTAATACCTACCACTACCAGATATTTTTCCACATTCGGTTTTTTTTACCTTACTCGATAATGAAGAAAAATATAACGTAAACTACGCGATTAAGAATTTTAATTAAATAAAGCAACGCACAAGAGATAAATCCAACGTTGAGCGACATTAAAGGTTAAACTATAAAATTAAAGTTGAAAATTAGTTTATACAACATTAGTATTACTTTGTGACGTTTCGCTTTAGGTTTTGTGTATCGGTAAAATTCAAATTAACTTGCGCAAAATATTCTCGTTACGTTTGAAAATAAGATTATTCGTCGTATGATTAAGATCGCAATTTAATCTCATCTCCGGCGGGATTTCGCTCGCGCAAAGTTCACCGGATCGCGTGACTTGTGGAAATTTTTCGGTGTACAGCGCGGCGGTGGCTTTGCGTATTGAACTTGAGAAACACCTACATATAGACATACATTGCATACACTTAGACATACTCGTACGTATGTCCAAGTTTAAGATTGGTGCAAGAACACAAAAAAAAAAAAAATGCTCGAGTAGAAAAGCGAGAGTAAGACGTTTAGGCTATTATTCAAAAATGAAATATCAAAGTAGGTAGCATCAAAATTTTGAAATTCCAAAATTAAATACAGTATTAAAATTTAAGCATTAATAGTATGTAATGTACATCAATAGTATGTACAATTGTACATATGTCATTAAATCGATAAATAATAAAAAATTTACATCAAAATGAAAACAACGTCTCCTCCCCCAACAAATAACCCCTTCCCCTTCTCCCTCTAATTATCCACCAAGAATAAAATTGGAAAAAAATTCAATAACTCCGTTCTACATTTTCCCATTTCTCCTCCATCCATCGTAAATAAATTTAATAAATTACCAAACAATGAAATCGAAAATTATGCAATAGCGAAGCATCGCGAATAACTCCTTTGAGATTGAAATCAGAGACATATTCGTGACATCGTTGTATTGTAAACGTTTCATTCAACATATTCAACGAATTCCCCAACCATGAAATAATTTTCGAACTCGAATCGACCGAGTATATTGAATTTTCAGGTCACTTATTTCTCATCATACGCCAAGAAGACGCGATAAAAACGCAGAAACTTAACCAAAATTCTACCTTTCGTATTTAGTAACGTTTTCGCCTTGTGCAAGAAAAAGAGCTGATAAAAGTTTGAAAATAATTATAGTTACGTAATACGTACTCTCTACTCACGAATGAATCGAAGTAAAAAAAAGCTAACGACGCGACGCGGCGACGGAAACTTCCTCATTTTACGATACAATAATTATCGGAGTAGGTATATTATATTTTTTTGCGAATAATAAAAAAGAGGAAGTAATTAATAAATCACTTGAATGTTCTCAAGTGAATCAACCAATGAGAATAATACGTATTATAACAGACGTAAAATAATGAAAAAAATAGTTAAAAAATAATAAAAAACGGAATAAAATCGACGAATACAGGTAAAAATTCAATTTGATTAAAAAAATTTGGACCATATCAAACAAAATAAAATCGGAAATTATTAATCAAAAATAATAAAATAAAATGAAAACAATTTATTACAACACAAAAAATTTTTATTGTGAAAAATATACCTACCAAAACATTCCAGGAATAAGTGTTCCGCGATAATCACGACCTTCCGGAGGAACTCATTTCGCAGAGTTTCCAGAGAAAAGAATTATATTTTCAAAGCATCTCACACCTTAAAACACTTTCGCTTAATTCCCCCCCCCCCATCCTCCTCCTGCCTTCGTACCGTCCTTTTATGAAAACTCCTCTAAAATCACTTTCCACTCTCGTTGCCTATTCAGCGAGCCGTAAAAAAACCTAAAACCGAAAATAACGAGAAAAAAATGGAAGAATCGCCGAGAATATTTAATTTTTGCGACGAACCTTCACACAATTCGTTTCGTACTCCCGCGTAAAATCATTCATCGCGTCAAATTCCACCCTCAGCCGTCAATTTAAATTTTCAAAAAAACCCTTAATCGAATTAAACTCCGTTCAGGTGTAAATGACAAAATCAACTTGACCATTGAAGGTGGCCCGTGTTTTGCACGATATTCGAACTCGAACTCGGCCGAGTCGAAAATACCAGCGCTATTCGCAGTTTCGCACACGACCCATTTTGCTACAATAAAACCTCGCAGCGCTTAAAAATTAGGTACTCGTAGTCGTCTCTTTTCAAAGCACAATACGTTCGCGGTACACAAAAAGCGTAGAATTAAAACGTTCGATGAAAATTCAAGCGAACAAGATAGAATAATAGGTTCAGTATACTTGAAACATTTTATCGGCCAAGTTTCATCTAATATGCGCGCCATTGTATACTTTATACGTACTACGCTACGTCGCTACGTAGGTATATACAGTACATTTCGCTTAACCATCCAATCAATACGTTCTCGCAATGTCTCAATTACTTCATGGCGCTGATCTTTCTGACACTCGAAAATCATCTCGAGAAAACGCTAAAAAAATCTAGGGCGTTTTCTACGAGTTATAACAAAAAAATCACGTTTTTTTTTCCATCCCATTCCCATGCACCACGATAGATATACGTACTCGTATAAAAATTTTTCCAAACATTTCATTTCAACGCTCGACGAAACCCCGGCTCGTATTAATTCCTCCACGTTTTAAATTTACAGAAGCGTTTATCGAGGAAAACAGTTACTATGGAATAATACAAAAACATGTAAGGACATAAGGAAACAGTACGGATTAACAGGACAACAAACCAAGCTCTGTAGGAAATCCTCCGACATAATGCCGCACGTCCAAGAGGCCGCTAATTTGGTCGTAAGCACATGTGAAATACTATTCCGCACACGACTATGGAATTGCTCCTCGCTTAAACAGTTACCAAAGTTATTACCCGATTTGGAAATCGGTAAGTTAATCATCAAGTCGTTACGTTTTATTATGCTCAAAGGTCATCCCTCGTAAACAATTTTATCGCTTGTGTGAAAATTCACGTTACCAGTACATCGGATTTCGCCCCCTTCGCCACTCCCTACTTACAGCTGCTCAAATTAAGTGACGACATGTACGTAGAAAATGTGATTACACAATCGTATTCTCTTCGGTCAAGTTACCATTTTATATACAGGGTGTCCTCAGACAAATCGTAATATTTATAGCTATATTATTTCCTTTTCTCGGTTTGATTCTCAGATAATTTGCGATAAGAGAAAAGAGAACGTGTGAAGATATGCGGGAAAAGGGGAGGGGACACGCTCAATAACAAATTTATTACAGAGCATAAGCAATGCATTCGTAAATCATCGAAATGACTAAAAAATTGTCAGTGATTAAGTTGAATTTCATCATAAATAAAAAACTAAGAAAACTAAATGGCGATTTAAACAACCTAAATCTGATTAAAATTTACCAAAAATTTGGCTGAAGCACCTGATATAAAATAATATCTGTCTTCAAATAAGATTCATTTTAAAAAAGAAAATTCAGGTGAAATCCTAAAAATTTATAATTGGGTCCTGGACTCCAGTTTCGTCTAAATTTGTAGATACATATGTACTTATAAATAATATTAATTTAAAAATCTTGAAAAATCTTGAAAAATTCTCAAAAATACAAAACGCTTGCAAAAAAACCAAAAAGTTTTGGAAAAGCGCTCAGAATGAATTTTTTTTAGCTTTTGAATTTTTCAAAATGCATTTCAAAGTCACTGCAGTCGTAAAAAAAATTCGAAAACAATTTTTTTAATTAACAAAGAACCCTTGAAAACAACGTAAAAGAAAGGAGCAATTCTTGAAGTCCCCCCCTCTCCTCCTGAGAGTTGTACTTTCGTCAAAATCACAAATTTTAACCATTTTTGGTCCCCTCTTGTCATACGAGTATGTTCAAAAAATGAACAATTGTGTTTTAGAAAAATTTTGAAAATTTCTCTTAATAGGACATTATTTGTTTATCTTATTTTTGTTAAATGAAAAATGTTTATCACGACAAAAAAATTGATCGAAATGAGTAATTAAAAAATCGAATAAATTCGAGCAAAACAACACTTTGATTAAACTTGGATATTATCGAAAATGGATCAAAATAAGCAAAAAATTGTCTAAAAATTTAACAAAATTTATGTAAAATGTTTGAACTTTAATTTCACACTCTAAAAAGTCCATAAACCAATAATCATTCGTAAAAATCTCAAAAAAATCGCTAAATCTTGTTAAATAAATTAACAGAAACTAGGAAAAATCATATAAAATCCTTAAATTACGCAAATGAATCAAAGCGAACGAAAACTGATCAAAAATTACCAAAATTTTTCCAGTTCAATTCATTCAAAAATTATTTGATCGAGTTATTTGAAAGCTTAAAAAATGACTAAAAAATCATGCATTGAAATTATCAAATATTAACAAAATCAATTAAAAGGGATCAAAATACTCGAAAAAAAATCAAACAACCAATTTCACCGAATAAAAATGACTATCAAAATTCAAGATTGACCGAAATAAGTCCGGTATTTGACAAATATTCTTAAAAATGTAGCAAAATGTAAAATAGGAATAATAATTTGAATTTAACGATTACTTTTAGCACTTACCAAAAGTCATTCTTAGCTGATGGGAGGTCACCAAATTAGTGAAATTGACCGAAATGCATCGAATTGACTGCATTAAATCAAAATTCACCGAAATTCGCCAAATTACCTCGATCAACCTAAAAAATACATAAAATTATTTGAAATTGAATTTTCGTTATAATAAAAGGGAAATTAAATTACGAAGATATAAAAAAAGCTCGTTAACTCCTAAAATATTCGAGATAGGCAAAAAATCCACATAATCCAAACCACAGGTCGTGTTTAGCACCGTAAAATATCTCATTTGCAATTTTCACCTATCTCCAGTATTTAAGGAGTTATCGAGCGTTAAAAACTAAAGTTAATCTCAACTTCTTATCGAACGCCAGGAAAAACCTCTTCAGGTTGAAATTTTTTCTAAAAATTCGCCGAACACGTCGAAACAATGAAATTTAACCACTCCTCAATTATTATCCGATTAACGTATAATTAATTTCACGAATCTCACCAAATATTCTTTTCGAACTTACAATCACACAAAAATGTCTCCTCTTACTGGACACCCTGTACATCTGATATCACATTCGACTCCATAAACCGGTTCCAAAACGCATAACTCTTTCTACATCCTTACTAATTGATTCGATATTTTACTACAGCATACGAGATAACTTCCACAAAAAAAAAACACCGATATTAAATTGTATGTTTATTTTTACAACCGTAATTAGGCTCGTTAAATAGTCATATGCCACATGCCATCGGACAATTTAGGCTCTTTTACATCTCCCTATCAATTTTTATATTCGTTTCGAATTGATATTTACACAAAAAAAGCCATGTCCACCAATTTAAATACTGATACGTTTATTAGGTAAATATTTGAAATTCAAATAAAATCTACGTCCATAAAAACGTTCCGTGTTTATCTCTTTTTTTTTCATTTTTCATTTCCTCTACTTTGAAAAGCTTCGTTCACAATGTTCAGCTTGTTTAAGTGATTTGTAATTTTGCACTTGCAAAATACATATCACCGAGATAAATTTACGATTATTCTTGATATTTTTTTCCTTCAGGGCTGCCTCGATTTAAATACGTATTAATCTTCGAGCAAGAATTATGACGCCTCCTACTTAACACACGAGTATGAACAACTCGAAGGAAGCTAAAAAACAGCAACTTTTTCACTTGACGTTTTTGACATAATTTTTAACGCCATTTTGGAAAAAAAAAACATACAAAATTCATCCAACCGCTTCGAGAACGAAACCACCGAGAAATAAAACGTGGTTTTCATGGGGAATTTCCAGCTCGTAGCTTCTTGGCAGATTGCGTTATTAAAAAATTGCATTTCCTCGAATTTCATTATTTTTTCCAGCCAAACCGCTAGCACGATAAAATCCATTGTTCCTTTAATATTCAAATAAACACTCCAACCACACTGACCGAGTTTCCTATATCAAAAGCGATGACAATAAAAACCCCCTTTAATGCGACAGATTACATTACACCGCTCGTTCGAATAACTTCGTACTTTTACAAACCGCGTGCCCCCCCCCCACCCGGGATATTGGTAATCTTTCTCAATACAACTTCGTAATTCCGATGATTCAAAAAAACGACATATTCACGTGTCCAGCTTTTTATCTCACTACCGCGCGCAATCGGAAACACTTTTCATAATTCGCGAAGTTTTAATGAAATGTCTTTGGTAATGACGACAGATACAAAAGAACGAGCAGCGGTTCACGCGTTGAGTACGGCAGCTCTGACGTACACCGTTTCGCGAGGATGCTCTCAGTCCTCGATCAACAGCTGCGGTTGCTCGTCGCATCCCGAAGAGCCGCCCAACGGTAACTTCAAATGGGGCGGATGCGGAGACAACGTCCAATGGGGGTCTCGTTTCTCCAAGATGTTTATAGATTTCAAGAAGAAAAACAAAGACAAACGTACCAGTAAGAATCTCAAATACGTCGAATATCAAGATAGAGATAAAACTACCAATGACGACGACAACGACGTGCTCGATCAAAGCTACAATTTAGTCGCGCAAATAAATAATTTCAACGGAGAAATCGGCAGAAAGGTATATTTTTTAGTAGAAAAAAAAACGAAAAACGCGACAGCTTAATCTTCCAAACGTGCGAAAAAAAGCTCGCAAAATACGCCCGTAATATATTTAATACCTACGTGTATCGTTCAAAAAACTTGTCGCGTTCGAGTTCGAATATGTACGCGAACGTGAAAATAAACGAGTCCGATTATTACGTTTTTTAGCGAATTTTCCATTTTAACCGTTTAAAATTGCGTCAATTACCAAATACGAAATTTACCACACAAAGGCGACGGAAAAATCCACGATGAAACTTGACAAAACAAGAATGGCGTCTTTTCCGCGTATTCTTATCAAACGAACAATTTTCTTTTTTTTCTCAGTTCTAATTCAGTCGTTCGGGGGAGCAGGGGGAGAAGGAGGAAAATAAAGCACATTTCAACGGATACCCAAAATTTTACCATTTTTGATTTTCCATGATCCACTGGGTACTCCAAATGTAACATGAAGATACGTTTATTTTCTTCAAAAAATTACCCAAAAATTTCACATACCAACAAAATATTCTGAGCCCCATGGAAGATTTTTCAAAAACCTCCCCTCTCTTCTTTCCACGAAATAACAAAGAAATACACGAAAAGACTGGCACAGTTGAACACAAAAATTATAAAAATATATGCAAAAAAGAATTTTCGTAAAATTACCGTAATATTTATGAAAAATCTCGATTTTTGACCCACTGAAAAACCAAGAATTTTTAAACCACATGAAAGCTGAGAGTATCTTTAGAATTTCGAAGAAATTTTGAGGACCTTTCAAGTATTAAATCGAACAAAACGAAATCCCGAAAGACGGTATCAACTTTATTAGCAAAAGAATTGCCAATTTTTTTTCTTGAAAAAGATATTTACGATCTTAACTTGACGCTAAAAAAACTGGAAAAATGAAAAACACAATTAACCAAGCGGAGCGAATGCAAAAAATATTAAATTTTATCACAAAAATACATCATTTTTACCTTAAAGAAGGAGAGGGGGGAGGACGTAATCGTATTTTACATTTATAAATTGCTGCAAAATCATAGAAAACGCTGCTAAAATTACTGAAAGGTAATGAGTATTAAAAAAAAAAAACTCTTCCGAGGAGAGGGGAGGAGAATGAGAACAAGTTTTAATTTTTTTCTCCATTTGTACTTACAGATCATAAAAACATGAAAAAATATCAGATAAATTGTTTTATAAAAAATTGAAAAAAATTACAAAAATACGAGTACTCATAAAATTATACAAATTTCAATACAGTACAATCTTTCGTCTCCTCCTCCAATTCATACTGTCCAGGGATTAAAAGGTAGAAAAGTTGAGCATTTTAGATTTTTGAAACGCTGATCGACGAGCATGAGAAAAATGCAGTAGATGAGGGGGAGGGAAGGTGTGGTTCTTCAGAAAGTTGTCACGAAGTGAACAAATTTCTTGGAATGGGCTACTTTAGTACGTATTTTAATACTTTGGTCCTTACGAAAAAAATTCCAGTCCGGGTGTCCAGCTAAACGAAAGCAAATAACTTACGACCATTTTTTTAGAAGCGAGTGGTTATGGTACTTTTTACATAATGAATTGATGAGTTTGCGACGAGAATAAAAATATTTTATACATAGGTACGTACAATTTGCACAATTACACGAACCTTCGGAGACAAAAAGTACAAACACATGTAGCGAATAACTTGCCGATAAAACCTCGATAAAAAAACCAAGCCAGGAGAATTCGGCCCATACTCGTACAACTCCACACACGACATTTGACAGCACAAAAAGCCAACACAAATTACTCTCAGTTCATGTATTTCGTAAAAATTATCCCCAAGTATGTAGTAGGTATAGGTACACCTACAAAGTGGAATAAAAAAGATACGCGACTCGAATGGTAAATAAATACTTAAATGAATAAACAAAAATTACTCGCATTAATCAGGGGCTGATTTATTTTTAAACTTATCGTAACGGAATTGGGTGTAAGTTTAATCATTTTTTAGGTGGTGTCTAACAGCCTCATAACTCATTGCAAATGTCACGGCGTGTCTGGTTCGTGTAGTATAAAAACGTGCTGGAGAGGTTTACCGTTGAAATTTTCCGAAATTGGAGAAAAAGTTATGTCGGCGTATAACAGGGCCGTTCAAGTGCACACCTTGAGTAACGCTCATGTCATAGCGCGCTACAGCGAAGAGCAATGTTTACTTTACACCGCCAATTCTCCGAATTATTGCGAAAATAATCCCCAAGATGGAACGTACGGGACGTCCGGAAGGTATGCTTTTTTATGTATTTACTTTATTTTTCTATACTGTATACGAGTACAACACGAAGAGCGAATAATTCTTAATACTGTCTTGTGTTAATTGAGTTTTGTTGTCATTTTACGCAGGGAGTGCAACAATAGTCTTAATGCTGCCGAAAATTGCGACAATATGTGCTGCGGAAGAGGCTATAAATCCTGCGTCGTAGAATATATCGAAAGATGTAATTGTCAGTATCACTGGTGTTGCTATGTTACTTGCGAAAAATGTAAAGTTAAAAAAACGATTAATATATGTAATTAACTATCACGAACCGTGTCATTTTCCAATGTGTACTGTACGTCTACGTAATACGTAGTACATAGTACGTACATCTACAGTACATCTACATAGCTGCGAGTGAAATTTTCAAGTGCGTGTTGCGCAATTGAAGAAAAAAAATCAATATTTGCAACGAAGTACGCATCAAATCTCGCAGAAAAGTTATACAATGCATCGAAGCTTCGCGACGCGACGCTTTCAACATCGCAATTAGGCAATTTCTATACATGACCTTCATTGTAGCGTTTTTTCGATACTGTGAAAAAAGTTACCGGTGTTTGAAGATTTCGCCTAAAATTAATAATAAAAATGGAAAAATTACTGGAAAATTTGGATAACAGTGACCATAGGACACCTCAATACCTACTCGTATTTCTACAGATAGCTCCACTTTCAAAAATTGCCAAAAATAGGTAACTACAGGTGACTCGCTGGTAATTACAAGCAAATTAATGGTAAATACAAGTAATTTAAAGTAATTTTCTGGAAAATACGGGTAATTTCCGTTAGTTACAAGTAATTTACTGGTAATTACAGTTGATCACAGGCAATTTGTTGGTAAATGAAGGTAATTAGTAATTACTGATAATTTTCCGTAGACACCGTTAAGTGGTGATGTGATTTTTCAAAGGTTTTCAAATGCACTAATGGAGAAATTTTTTCATATACTAAACTACGGAGCATATGAAATACCTCGGGGAAATATTTAATTTCTTACTTCCCTTACTTTTCCTTCATCAACGAGTTTATGAAGAACGTAAAACAAATTTTTCTCGTTTTTACAAAAATGTCATACCTACTTCGTCTAAAAATGATGACACAAGTTTTCCAAAATTTTCCTAAAAATCAATAAATCAGCGTGGACAGTTGAAATTTTGGTTGCAGGGGTTTTCTAGCATTCTCCTTCGATTAATGTTCCATAGCTATTTTTTTTGTTGAGAAAATTCGAAAATTCTCTAAAAATCAAAAAGTGATAGCAGCTCGAATTTCGTTCGTTTATTAGAAACACATTTCATTTAATGCAAGGTTTCTTCATGCGCAGACCCTCCAAAGCTCATTACTTCTTACAAACACGTTAGAATATTCATATTTCTTAAAATCCAACCATCCTCGCACATCATCCGCATCTTGGGTGGGAAAAAACCTCGCAAAATCGTTAAACGTCGGAAGTTCGCACGCTATAATACGCGTACACCATGTAAAAGCTACATAAAAACAATACCGAGCGAAATAACACGCTTTAGGGGTAAAAACAGACACGGGTAGGGAAAAAAGCAAGAAAAAGCCGTCCGGCTGAAACGCATAGTCTGCAAAGGGTTAAATGGTCGACGGCGTACACAGCAAATCAACTGCGGCGGCGGCGGAGGCGGAGGCGAAGGGCGCACGAAGGGGGACACGGCGGAATTCCAGACAGTCAATATCCCCTGTATTGATTCTTTATACGCGCAACGTTCAAATCAAATTATAAAACATTCCGAGGTGTAGTAAACGAATAGCTAATTAATATTGTAATTTTAAAACCAGACCGGGCTCAACCATAGTGAAATGCATTTGATAATTTTTGCATAAATTATTACAAATTACCGATAAATTTTACCAGTGCGTACGCGCGTGTGTGCACAACCGCACACACCGACAAATACTGTATCCGTATTTTCCGAGTTTAACCATCAGTTCGGAACTTCGGACCAACATGGACCAGACACAGACACCCTGCCCGAGCTTCTCTCTCGACAAAGTAGCCAACTAGCCATATAGACGATTACGATTTACAAGAAAATACCACGTTTGCTCGCAGTTTACCCGAGTTCAATTGATATTTTGTTGCGATGTGAAGCAAGACGCGAGTCTTTAGGTGCATTTTAAAAGGCTCCGGATGGTTTATGCGATTTTATAAAGAATGACGCATCCATTAGCGTTTTATTAAGCGTGATTATCGAGATTAGCGACGGAGTAATTGTTTTGGTATGTTTTAGATAGGGTCTGAAGTCTGAAGGGAGATTATGTAATAGATTAAAAGACTAGGCGCAATTAATATTTTGTGGCTAAGTTTTCTCGCATTTTCAGTGCAGCCTTTTTGGCGAATCGATTTTTCCAGATTTTTTTCTCTGTTGCGATAGAAACGTTATTCGCGAATTGAGCATCTATGAACCCAAAATCAGACTTGTCGGTGCTTGGGTACTAAAACCCCCCTAAAAACACTTTTAGGCCACATTGACGATTTTTTTTTTCGTTAAAATATTTTTTAACGAGTTTAGAAAATTAATGAGAAGAAAAAACTTCTTATGCATTGTAACAGAAAAGTCGATAGTTTTTGATTTAAAAAACAATGGAAAAATCGCGAACGTACGCTCGTCGACTTAATACCGGCCACCGCGCCGCAGCGAAAGATATTCGCTTACGCGTTACCACCGCTTTCCAACATGAACGCTCGCGTTGTTTTCAGCCAACGCGGTAGTGACGCGTAAGCGTATATCTTCCACTTGTACGCAGTGGCCGGTATCAACTAGACGGGCGTTCGATCGCGATTTTTCAGTATTTCTTTACGCGAAAACTATCCATTTTTTCGGCACATTGCATCACAAGTTTTTTCTTTTTATCATTATTTTAAACACGTTAAGACATGTTTCGACGAAAAAAAAAATTTTAATTCCGATTTCCGGCTTATGAACACATATATGTATTTTTTTGCTGTTAACTCTTTTTTGAGGGTGAGGGGGAGGGGGTGGGGGTTGGAGCTTCGTTTGACGATTTTGAAACGCGTTTTTCAAGGGGATTAAAGTAATTTTAGGAAATCTAAAAAATTTGTTATTTAAATGAACAACTTCGCCAATGAGAAAAATTTCGTCATCTTTTCACCCATCTTTACCAATTTTTGCCATCGATACAAATCCACGTCTTGAGAACCCGATTCGCCGACATTTTAAATTTATAACTCCAACATTGCGCCGAAATTAACTCGAAATCTCCGCACCAAATACCCGAACCTGCAGGACATCAGCTCGCATTAAGTTGGAAATAAACCTCAAACACGTCTTTGCGCATTAACCCTCGAACGACGTAAATTTCGCAGATAACATCCCCTTCAATTTCACCTTCGGCGCGAACACGACATTTACGACTCGACGCGACCATCACAAACGACATTAGCGAATTTCTCCCGTTATTTTTTTCTCCACCACGGGAAAAACTCGTCGAGGTACTTAAACTTATCGAGGTCCAATTATGCATGAAAAGTCATCGAAACGAAGAAAAAAATAAACGAGTTGTCGATATATCTTTTCACGCGATTTTTTTGCTCCGAAAGCTACGGCGAATTTTATCATAATAAGGATGTACGACGCTCTACCGAAACATACTTTCTTGACAAAGTGCACAAAAAGCAAATGATACGAGAAAAAATGTGTACGAGTAAACTACCACGAAGACGGTTTCAATTAGTCGGTACAGAAAATTTAAAACGACTGACGACGCGACGTATCGCAATGAAATGGCAGATTTTAAGTACCTAGCGAATCGTACGCGGAATAAAAAAAAAATACACGAGTTAAAAGAGGAAAGAAGACGGAAAATTCTCGTTAAATTTACCCTCCTCCTCTCGAGTAATATTTTTGAATACAGAGGAATTATTTCTACACTCTTGAACTTTTTAATGAAGTCTTTGAAGTGTAGAAAATGTAATGATAGCATGAGACTGAAAAATGCTTTCGTAGTAACATTTTACACCATAGAAAAAATTTTTCACAGCGAATAGGCGGAGCCACGTTGAAAGAACATTTTTCTCCAGAATTATACCTACCTACCTACAGTACCTACCTAGTACCTCTACCTACCTACTGCGTACAGCATCGAAAAACTTCGTCTCCGGGTAAATTTCACGTCACGCCATTTTGCGTTCGAATTATGAAAATTCAAATCCATTTTAACTCGAAGCGTATTTAAATGCGCCTCGAATTTCGATTTATTTCTAAAAAGAAAAGCCATTTCGACGTCATTTTCACGTGTAATAACAACCCACCGATGAAGCATACCGAATCTATTCAATCTTTAGATTTGGGCTTACAAGACATTCCCTTTCGCGGGAAAAACTTTAAGGAGTTATTTAGCGCGTCGATAAAATTATGAAAGATTTTTCCTTATTTTTTACTCGCTCGTAGCTTTACGACTTAATTTCCTTTATATTTTATAAATAACCGTCTGCGTCTGCTGATTATACCTTCTACGTATATCCACAACAAATGGATTTTTTTGTAATTTTTTCTCCATGTTACACGCTAGCTGCATCGATTCCACGTGTAACCGGTTGCTTACAGCGTCACAAATGGCATTTCCGCGTATCGTTTTATAAAACTCCGCAGGCTATGGTCAGTTTTACTTGGAAATTAGTCGCTGGACATGTACGAGTACATGTTGGAGAAATTCCGTTGTTCAAGGCAGTTCTACCAACTTGTAACTATTTCGGGAGCGGTTAACCGACTAGGATAAGTTTTAAAACTAGACTTTTACAACGATTTTGACATTTCGATACGAGGCGTTCAAGTTTCAACCTTTTTGAGCCTTTTTTGGACGTATTTCGACGAAATTTGCATTCGCCAGAGTTTCGCGTTGGCGTTGATGCGATCAATGATACCGAAAGAGTGAATATTTCGCGTGAATTTCACGACGATGAAATTGTTGTGGTTCGAAAATGGGTGTTCTTTTGTCTTAAATGGAAAAAAGTCGAAAAAAGGAATATTTTCTGGTCTTTTTTTAACGTATTTTCAAAATAAACGAGTAATTTATTTTAATTGCAAAAAAAAGTAGGTAAACTTTAAAAATTTACGAAGGATTTTGATTCGCGTGTTATTTAAAAATTAATATCGATGCGCCTTCGAAAATTTAATTAGGCAAAATATCGTGCTTTTGTTTTACTTTCGTGCTTGATGATTCTCTCGGTGATTGCAAGCTTTTCAATAACAATAACAATAATGGTAAAAGTTGAATGGAGAACTTTTTTGTTTTCAAAAATCAGTAAAATTTCAATTTTTTTGAAATTTTTTTAACATTTTCAACAAAAAATTCCACATAAAGCCTCATGCAAAATTTAAGACACATACCCGATTTTCTGCTTAAAATGTTTTCTTTTAGTTGACTGATAGAGCTAAAGAGATTATTTTTCGATATCTGCGTCTCTTCTATACTCAGATTATGCAAAATTTACGAATAACTTCTCTTAAAGGCGAACAATTTTATTCCAATACGAAAGTTACGCGTAATTTATGCCTATATTTTTTATTGAAGGAGTAGAGGTATTTGAGAAAGTCATCGAGCCGCTTCTTCCACTACAACTCCTTCAATACTCGAAGATAAGCAAAATTTATAAATTATTTTTTGTTCTAATAAACAGTTTTTAAGTATTTTTTATACAAGGAAAACTGCAATAATGTACGAGTATAAAATTCAGGTAAAAAGTAGGAACCGCAAATATGAGGTTATTTTTGAATTTTTATTTTGTGAATTTTTCAAGCTTCGTAGCTCCTTCATTATCGAAATAACGCAAAACTTATACATGATCTATTATATTCCACATGATTTTTCTTTCAAAATAGTAATGTGTAAAATTTTCCTGATTCCTACATTAAAGGAACTACGAGTACGAGTATAACCGGTTGAAAATTTATCGGAAGAAGTACTTTCAAATTTTTCTTATAAAGATTTTCAATGCTTCAAACTACTGCTCCTTCAATATTAAGATTATGTAAAACTTGAAAAATCAACTTTTTCAACTTACAAGTATTTTTCTTTAAAGAAAACTCATACAAAAATAACTACGAGAAAATTCGCTATATCGATGGTGTTTTGAACATTCAATCTTTAAAGCTCCGTATCTCCTCCAATATCGAAGTTATGTCAAATTTATAAATAAGCTTTTTTATTCCATTGATTAATTGCTGTCGAAAAGGTTATATTGATATTTTGCATAACTACCATACTGAGGGCGTTATGATTGTTGAAAAATTTTGAAATCATTCCTTAATTCCTTAAATTTTTACAAAGATTTGAATGCTCGTGGAACTCCTTTTATATCTAAAATAAGCGAATTTTACATATTACTTTTTTTATCCTACTCGTACATGCTTTTTTGCATCAAAATAATCACGTATGAAATTTGTCTAATTTCAATACTGAAGGAGCTGCAGCTAATGAAAAATTCATCGCTTATTTTGCTATGAATTTGCCAAAAATATTTAAAAAATTCCTCGACTCCTTAAATATCGAAGATGGGCAAAAATCACGAATACTTTTTTGTTATTGACCAAGTCGTACTTCATCAGAACACTAAGACACATATTTTGCATAACTTCATTAATGAAGGCAACACGATAAAAATTTGCGCACACCGTATAAATATCTTGATATCAATTTATCGAATTTCTCAACCTTTTTACTACACCTCTACCCGAACAAACGCCTTTTATCTCACGTACCATGAAAATGAAAAACTACAGTACACAAGCTGCATTATTTCAAGCAACTCGCGTAATTCCCCACCTCCAGACACGCGTTAAAATCGAATCGCTTACAAGTGCAATTGTGTGAAAAAAAAGTGTATCCCGCATTCGAAACACTCGTTATAATTCTGCGAAATTTCTTGACGAATTTTCAATTAAATTTAAAACTCCCATATCCGTCTTATCTCGACACCTTGGATAAATGTATGTATTTTTAATGAGCTGCATCGCCGTCGAAAACTCGTCTAGAAATTTGTTTACGTAAGATAGGTCAGTGCTGAAAAGACAGTGAAAAATAGTTAACGAGGTAAAAGTACGCGCGCCGTTTACCAAAACCACGCAGGGGTAGGTACTAGGTAGCGGAGCAAAGACAGGCGCATCAATTCTGATTTTGATAATAGCGTCGTTCGGTGTCCGTTTTTTAGTTTGTCTTTGAGCAGACGTCGGGACGCCAGTAAACGCGCGTAACGCCATAAATTCGAGCCGTCGCATTTTACCTCTTCCGCCCTTAAACTGCACACACACCTGCCTGTGCCTGAACGAACCCTGTTATAACACAGACGACGCTTCATTATCAATCGCGTTCCACAAACGTCCCTCCGCTGCGTGTTCCCGCCGATTACATCGAAACATCGAATTTCAAAAGTAAGTGAATTTTTGTGCGTAGTTAATAGTTAACGCGTCAATTTTCTCGTAATTAAGCCTGCGAATTTTTCCGTTTTTCGCTTAATTTATAATTTATTTTTCTTTATTTTCGCTTTTTTTCCGCATAATTTACAAACTCGTTACTCGACATTTTCCTCGTTAAATATTCACGTCAATCGACTTCCAATTTATCCGAGTTGTATGAGTAAATCGATTCATTTTGTTTGCTTTTACCGGCCGTACCTCTTACGTTTTGATCCAACTTTTACTTCATTAATTATAAAACTCACCTAAACCTAAAATACATAATTATAAATTACCACGTTAATTTATATCGCCAAAGCTCCCGGTAATTCTCACACTGAACTTTTCAACGTGTACGTTCGATTTACGAAAAAGCATTTTTTTTAATGCAAAAAAACGCCTTAATCGCGTTCTCGTAAGCTTAATTCGTATTCACCTATCAATACTTAAATTCTCTAGTTTATAAAACATAAACAAAAAAACTTTAAAGCATAACAACTTCTTCAAAGTACATCGGATGTTTTTCGAAAAAAATTATCCAACTTCGAACAAAGAAAATTACCCTTATAGTATAAAACTTTTGTAAAAAGTTACGAAAAATCCTTAAAAAAAAATTTACCAAGTATCTTAATTTCAAATTTCCATCCTCGAGGGTGCACTTGATTGCGTTACAAGCCTCGCAAGCTCGTGCAAATTTTCTACAAAAACATCGAATTAAATCACCCGCATAAATTTTAATTAAATTAAACGTACGTTGGTACAAAGAGTACATCAAAGTAGAAAATCCTGTGCACTTTTTTTTTCCGACACTGTAAACACGTACAAAGTACGTTCTTTGTAATTTTTTTGTTACAAGGCGATGCACTTTTAGGACTGCATTCTGTTTCAATAAAATCGATAAATGCTCGCAAAAGGGAACACTTTTAAAGTAACAAAGTTTCACGGCGTTCCTTTTGTATAGTCGGATGCAAATGAAAATACGAGTAGATTAACGAGGACCTATGCTTTTCTAATAAATTAATTTATAATCAGCGACATATTAATTTTCCTCGATCGAAAGACGGCCTCAGTTGCGTTTGTCGCCGATACAAAACAAAAATACATATTCATACTTGGAAATTATTTTAAAAAATTTTTTTCCCTTCGTAAGAGCGCATTGTCCTCTGAAATCCGTTCCGCTTTAAAAAAGCTCACAAATTACTCCGCAATTAAAATGGCCAAAAAACGCAAAATTTTCTTCGTAGTTAATTCTCGACGATACTATTACGAATTTTTTCCAATTTCTCGTCAAAAGTTCACTTTGTAAAGTATAAACGAAAAATAAACGTTTAAAATTGAATTACACCCGAAGCCGAACGAAAAAGATTCCGAGGTAAAGGCGTTATAAAAATTTATATATTTTTAATTTACCATAACAATGGCGAAAAGTTATGACAAGAGCGAAAAATCCTTCAATTTAAACTTCTCGCAACATAATTTCGCAGATGGCAAGTCGAAAGATGCGAAAAAAATCTCGAAACGAAGGAAGCCGCGAGTATTAAGCGAAACGAGAAAAGCAGGTGCCACGACCAAGTAGATTCTCGAAACAAATTGATGAATTTCGTCTTAAACGAATTTCGTCGAATTAACCGTTTCTGTTTCGTCGATTCGACTCGCGTTTAAAAGGCTGATTCGATATGAAATTTCGCTCGTTGCTTGAAAAAAAAAAAAAAGTGGGCAAACCAGAAGAAAAAACCGAGCAGGGCTAAAATCGAGGTAATCTCTTTACAAATGATATAAAAACTAATTAAGAATTCTTAAAAATGTTCAAGTATCGCCTATCCACTTGATTCTCGCTAATACTCGTAATTCTCAATTTATTGAAAAATCGTATAAAAATATCGTATACAAAAATACGAAACAAGAAACCCTGAAGCCTACAGAACATCAAAGATATCAAATACTCTCAGACGATTAGGAATCCATAAAAAAATAGAAAATTAGGTATACGTTGAATAAATACAAAAAAAAAAAAAAAACACGAATAATTGATAATTGGATTAATTAAGTAACTCGATAAACAGAGAAATTCAAATTAACAGCTCCGGAAATCCTATTAACATAGAAATTCCAGAAGATTTATCGAACTTTTTCCACCCCCTATCCTCCCTTCCCCTCTCCACTATGGGGTCGGCATTTCATGTTTCATGGCTTCCCAAGAATGGCGCAACATAACTAGCTTCTTTTTTCCACCAAATTACAAAACTCTCCGAATGACCCAGAATCGCCTAGAAATTGGACACCTCCCTTACATCATTTTTCAATACATCTCGCATCGTGTAAACCTCGCTCCAGCTTTCCTCATCCTTGAATCTTTCCACAGTCACACTAATTACCTCCGAAATATCACTTAATACCTTCTATAAACCACAATACCACTAACTACAGTCTCAAGATTACCAACCTTCACCTCCTTCCGCATTTCTTATACCACATCACCCGAAAATAATAGAATTTCTCTTTCTGCGCGAAAAACAAATCGAGAAATGTAAACATGGATGATGTAAATGGACGAGAAAGAGATGCGCCGGGGAGGAGGCTTATTGGCAACTAAATCCAAGTTCAATGATCCGTGTCAATTTCTCATCGTCGAACCAAATCCTATGTTCTTTCTGTAGCTCTTCTTTTCTTTTCCATCAAAATTCCTTTTCACAACGATCCGCAGTAGTTGGAAAATTTTAATTTATTTTGTCCTATTTTTACATCTGCCATTTGTACTGTACGTATATTTGTCTATTTTCGATGAGAAACCTTTTGGTATTTGGATAAAATATACGGTATTTAATCGAATGGGCGAATGAGCAAGAAATGAGAGAGTGGTAAGGAGAAGAAGGAGAGAGAGTAGTTGTTATAATATTCGTACATACATGAGACGTTGAAAATTTTTTACCTCAAAAATATTTTTCATTGTACTGCGAAAATTGAAAAAAAAAAGCATTTGTAAAAATTTTCTAATAAAACAACATAACAGAAAAATTGGGTCAAAAATTTTTATAAAAAATGACAGAAAATATACCTTAATAACCAACTGTAGAAAAAAATCACAAAAAAAAAATGAAAAAGAACAAAAAAACTAAACGAAAAAGTGATAATACAAAATTAAAAAAAAAACAAAACAAAAATCACTCCAAACCATAGAATTGTTTTTTTCTAGGAAAAAAGTCCCAAATCACTTGCTCAACTTGACGAAATCATTAAGAAAAAAATGCTCAAAATCTCATAAAAAACATCAAGTCAAAACAACACTCCACCTGTAGGTTCACTTCTACTTCTGCATACAGCACCGTGCCACTTAAACCCCCTCCTTCCTGTTCGCTAAACCGTTCGATACGAAAATAACGCAATTTAAAACGCTCAAAAGCTACACGTTTGACGATTTAAACTAGTTACAAAAAATTCATTAATCTCATTAAAGCGTATAAATTAGATTTTAACTCGTCTCCTATGACGGCGCTTTTCAATTACGTGCGTCGAAGTATTAACGCCTCGCGCCGCACGCCGCGCGTCTTTCACTGGAAGCTAAAAATGGGTAAAAAAAAAATATTCGCGAATTTGCGAGCACGTTGCGGCGAATATTTTTTTACGGTTTTAAGCCGCTGCGTGGCAATTATTAGTTACCTTAAAATGATATTATAATGAACGGCTAGTTTGGGAAGACTGCCAATAAGAACGAAATTAATTACTACACAGTACACACATCGTTTAAATGTACCTTCTGCGAGCTATTTCCGCTACTTTGATTATTTTAATGCTTTTTTAAGAATGATTGCGGCGCGCCGTCGGGGCAAAACGCGTGGTCGCATACCCGAGAGGTATTTTTACTCGTATTCACGTACGCGCGTTCTCGAATCGATATTCATCTAAATTACCAACGATGGTATTTACGGGGCCGTGGTCCATAGTCCATACACGATATTCAAATATTCAAATATGTAGGCACTAGGCATACAAGTATCTCACATTAGTCCATAATTATGCTTTCGGCGTTATGATATGTGCCATGGGGGGGGGGCGGGGCGCAGGATACATTTATCAGAATTTGCGAGAGAAAAAACCCCCGTAATGTCAACTTTGATTACAGCGCTTTCGCGTAAAATTTAATCATTTTAATAACTACGAAAAGTTATTTCATCTTATTAAACTTTTAGCCGAAAAAAAAGCCACGATTTCGTATTAAAATATGTATTTCTATTCTTTCATTCGTAACTACGACGCGTCTCGCTGCTTTTCCGTGTTCGACTTGGACTGTTCGTGATTGATTGACGAAAAACAAAGCTTCGCGCGAAAATCTGATTAATTTCTTAAAACCGAAGGTAATGTTGGGTGAAATCTCGGTTATTTTTTTAATTAATATTGACGCTATTTCCCTTCTGATTCGAGCTACTACAACAGATTTCGCTTGGTGGCTCGCATTATAATGGTTGATTTGCTAAGACGTGGTTGGTTTGTTTGTTTGTAGAAAAAGGTGGGGATTATTTTCAAATTAATTATTAATTTTTCCCGTCGAAATACCGAGGCGTGAGTTTTTTCCGAGGAAATTTCCAGCTCGTTATCGCGTCGCATTTTT
This sequence comes from Maconellicoccus hirsutus, assembly GCA_003261595.1. Classification (NCBI taxonomy): domain Eukaryota; kingdom Metazoa; phylum Arthropoda; class Insecta; order Hemiptera; family Pseudococcidae; genus Maconellicoccus; species Maconellicoccus hirsutus. The sequence continues at coordinate 81,900 of QBDW01005343.1, read as the reverse complement.
TGATGGTTCGTGTTTTCGCGTATTTTTCACGACGCGAGGCGACGCCAAGTTACGATGTCGACGATGCTCGAGCAACGAACTCGTACCTTGATGCGATAAGAATGACGTAAACAGGTCGAATTACTCGGAAATGTTTTGAAATTAGAGTAATCGCCGAGAATGCGAGACTCGAGGAATTATTTTCGTAGATTATTAATATAATTTACCTAGGATGAATTTTATATTACAGTTACAGTTTTTACACCATGTTCCGAGATGACGAAATGTTTCTTTTAGAAATGCGCTTCGCGGAAGCGTTAGTATCTAGATCTACATAGATTGTGATTTCAAGTTTCAATACGAAAGGCTGAATCGTTCGCTCGATGCGATCCGCTGCTATGGTGTACAAGTACCTTCATAAATTGACCCCCGACAATGTTTGAACACATTAAAAACTACGTCACTCCGTAGGTGGGTTTGCTTTGTAAAAAACTAGGAAGGATCGGGACGGAACACAACTTTCCAAAAAAATTTAGTAAATGGCAAAATCTATATTCAAGCGGTCAAGTAGGTGCCGGTGCAACAATTCTTTCAAGGAGGAGAATTTTTTTTCTCAACAGCAATAGTCGAGATTCTAATTTGAAAAATAAAAGATTAAAAAACTGCCGAGTAAGGCGAAGGAAGACATTTTCATACTTCATCTCAAAAATGGGCAATTTTCAACAGAACGAAGGAGGAGGTTGAAATATAGTTCGCTGTAAAAATCATTAAAAGCTCCATTAAAAAATGCGGTTGGATGACATTGAGAGGGCTGACTTTCATACTTTTCAACATGGAGAGGATCCAGAGTTCCTCGTGACCTACTCCCACAAGCAAACCCCTAGAAAAAAACACCAAACTTTCGAGAAAAAAAATTTGAACATAAATTTTTTCAACGTTTCAAGAAATCATAAAAAATTTCTGTTAAAGTTAGGTAAAACTGATTGAACATGATTAATGTTTGCTTAAAACTGTGCACAAATGATGCAAAACGATAAAACTAATGGAAAATTTGATTAAAATTGATTAAAATTGCGTAAGATAGTAAAAAGGTAGGTAGTTAAAATAATTTGTTCAAAATTTCTCAAAATTGCAGAAAGTTGTTAAAATGACGTTAAATTAGTTTGGAATTGAGCAAAATCCGTTTAAAATTACACAAAAATTGTCAAAATGCAGTAAAAAATTGTTTAAATTTGTCAAATACCTACCTGCTCAAAATTGCTTGAAAACTGTTAAAATGTTGTTAAATTTGTTTAACATTAGTCAAAATTGAACAAATTCCACAACTTGAGTAATTTTAAGCAATTTGAAACAAATGTTGATCAATTTCAAGTTATTTTAACAACATTTTAGCAGTTTAAATGCAATTTTGAGCAAATATTGAACGATTTTAACAACATTTTGGCGATTTTGTTCATTTTTAAGCAAATTTTAGCAAATTTCGGTCCGTTCTGAACTATTTTAACAACATTTCAACTGTTTGTATGTAATTTTGAGCAAATATTGAACACATTTATACAATTTTAACAACATTTTGACAATTTTGCGTTGTGTAATTTTAAGCGATTTCAAACAAATTTTGATCGACTCTACAATAGGTACTTTAACATTTTGATAGTTTTTTGCAATTTTAACCAAATTTTTGATCAATTTAATCGTTTTACCCAACTTTTGTGCAATTTTGACGAAAAATGGAACAACTTTAAACAAATTTTGGTCGATTCTAAACCGTGATTGCTTTAATTGGAGAAGGAGACAACCAATTGTACAAGATTTGCCTGGGGCGGGAAAACTTGGCGGTGATCCTTTTACCTTCTTTGCCCTTTCATTAAAATTTGGAATCTTGAAAAAACAATCAATTTACAAGGTCTATCAATCGAACACGCAAGAACCAACTAACTAGGCGGGCTTTTCGCGAACCTCTTACGTATTTCTCAAATTCCACATTTTCCTCTACAACGACTGAAACTCGATCAAAATACAAATTACGATAGCACGAACAATTAAACGGGATCTAATAACGCATACGTCTTCTCTAAGCATCACCAACCACCTAGATCGCCTCAATCCAGACTCATTATCAAATTCACACCCGCCCTCGTCACCTGCCTTATTCACAGACACGACCACCGCGTGCATTATCAATTCACCGAGGCTAAGAAGACTCACGAACGTAACCGCATCGTCGCTTACACCCTCGCACCTTCCATATTTCAAGGCCCCCGAAAAAGCCACCTCCATGCATAAGTTGTATGTGTATAAAAGCAACGGGTATACGCGTATTTTCGCAACACGGAAGAGCTCGCGAATACCTTAGCGAAGTTAAATATTAAAGGCAATACCTCTTAGCGAGCAATTAACTTCGAAGCTGGGCATACGCAAACAATACTTCGGGTCTCGCATTAGCCGCCCACCGACAAAGGCATAAAAGCTCCGGCTTAGGTATGTGTACGTTCCGATATACGTACTCGACTACTCGTATGGCGAGTTAGCGACAATATGCCATCTGAAACGTTATACTGTACATACGAATTAATTGTTGACACACGTACGAAATGGACGGCGGCGAAGATTTTATAAAACAGATAGTTCGAATTGTTCGGTGGCGAATTTACTGGCAACATTATTCTCGGGCCGAATTCTAAAATAGATATAAACACTATTTCCGAACTTGGCTTGCTAACTATTGTTCTTTGTTTTGCATTTTTGTTGCCCTAGTCACACCATGCAGACGTATCAATTTAATCGTCTGAAAATAACCCGTCACCTCGTCCGAGGTGCGGACATTCGTGTACCGATTAAAAACTCGGCAAATCTTTCCAGCACACGCTCCATTTGCGGCCTTTATAATCGCAACGCGAAAAAAAAAACCATCCAACATCGAAATAAATATCGAAGAATTTCCAACATGCAATTTCAATTACCATCATCCTCCGTTCTTGGACACTTGACAGGAATTCTTATCAATGTTGTAACACACCAGGTATAAGCATACCTCATTGTAAAAATAGGCTAAATTTTTAAACCCCGATTGCGTTATTTGCCAGCTAACTAGTAACTAGCTAACTACAAATGGTCCAAAGACCCTAACGAATTATTCATACCTCCCGAAGGCAATATGTTGCTAAATTTTATGGAAAATTTCTCCCAAAACTTTATTCCCTAAACGTATTACCCTCTACCCAATGTATACAGCACCTTGGTCTTAATAAAATTCCTTCCTTCTCAAGACGATTTCGCCGTAGCTTTAAGTGAAAATGCCTCCTCCTCCTACTCCCCTCCCCTCACCTGCGTTGATACACTTTGAGACAAACTAAAACGAAACGTCGCCGAACGCAGGGTTTCAAACTTAATATTTCACGTAACAGTTAACTCTCGCGTATTTCGTACGAACTTGTTCATTACCGCTGGGGCGCGCTTAGCTGGTATTTATCTAGTTGTTGAGCCCTTTCGAAACAACGTACCCGAGGTCGGGCTCGTGTTGCCGAAAATTTGTACAATTTTACGAATTAAATTGCCTTCGTCCAGGTAGGTAGCCGAGCAATTAACGTCGTCGACGGTGTCGCCGACTTAATATCGATTTATTAGCTGAGCCTTTTTGGATAGAAAATTAAACCTTGGGGTTTACGAGTAAAGTTTGCGCGAAATGGGTAAAAATACAGAAATATGGTGAAATTATGTATGAACGTAGTTTTCGTAGAAAATTTCCCAAATGAGTTTTTCCCATAATATTGAAACACCTTGCTGAAAGGGATCGAGTTTTTTTCTTCTACGAGTATACTCGTATGTCGTAGTCTTCAGGGCAGCAAGGAATTATTAAATCGACCAATTTAAAAAAATTTTTGCAACGAAAATTTTCCACCAAAAATAGCCCCTTATGTAGACACTTTTTTAAAAGAGACATGTTTCTCCAATCGAGCTGAATTACTCGTACAAACGGAATATTCAAAAAAAAAAAAAAATTGCTACAAATTCAACAAATGGAAAAAAATCTTCAAGCCAAAAATGAGAATTTCAAAATAGGTACTTACTTACTTACTTTTTTACTTTTTTCCATTAACGTGCCTTTACTGCTGCTAGGCCAGAGGCACGGATCGATTAGATGAGTTTAGATTTGGGAGAGGATATCGGAGGATCTTAGGAATGAGAACAAACGGGAAAGGTAGATTTTGTTGTTAGAACAATTTTGTTTTTGGAAGTAAATCATACGCGTATTATGGGAGCCTTAAAAAAGAATGAACATAAAAAACTTTTCATAAAATTTCAACCAATTTTAAAAGAAAATTGGGAATTAATACGACTATATTTGTTTATCTAAATTTTTTTCGTAGTTCTCCATATTTTTCAAGATTTTCCAAAAAGAAGTTATTTTAGGGGGTAACATTTTCAGATTTTCGCAAAAGAAATACATCGTCGAACTGTTCTAGATAATTTTGGATGAAACTTCGTATATTTGTGATTTCGTTTCCAGCATTTCCAGCGTTTTTTCTCTCAATTTGCCCAAACACTCGTATACTAAGGGAAAATTAAATACAGCGATGTTGTACATTTCAAAGATCAACGTACAAAGCAATAAAAACTACTCGTTTCCTGTTTAAACTTGTTCAAGTATGGCATCCGAATACACAAGAGTGGAATTTCACTCGTCCTCCCAAACTTCAGGAAAATTTTTTCTCCGTGCTCGTCTCGTAAATACGTATATGAGGATAACATAATTTCTCGAAATAAGGAAGTCGAATGTAGCTACGAGATGTAATCATTTAACTCGAACTACTGCCCTGAAGCGAGAAACCATTATTTTGAAAATTTCCCAATATAAACCTCAATTTTCGCCAATTTACCATTCGTCAATATTATCGAAATACGAAGACGGGGAAAAAAATTGAAAAAAAGTTTCGTCGTTAAAAACTTTATCGACTATGGTTCGTCGTGTTTGGCTTATTTGTGCTTTTTTTTCTCGCTAAAAATTGTGTTTGTGATTTTGCCCTTGTTTCGTATTTTCTTTTGGTATATTTTATGCGCTCGGAGGAGTTAATCGAGATGCTGATGTTGACCGGGAAATAAATTGTAAGATTTTCGACCTAATTTGTCACGACGACGAAATGATTATTTTAAGCGTTTTATTCGCAATTTGTTATTTTTTCATCATTCGATAAATATGATTTCCCGCATTGCTTTTGGCACCTGGTATTCGTCTGGGGTTTCTTACCCCTAATGGGTTATTTGCTACCCTTCTATTTGTCTGTTTTGTTAACGACGTCGTTTCCCCTCTTTTTATGATATTAACCTCCACCTCCGCACCGGTGACCTGGCCTTCGCTCAGTACGAAAATACTCCCCAATTCCCCATAGGAGTTAGACGTCTCTACATTTTAAGTCGAAATCTTCATTTTATAATTTCTCCCATCATTTTTTGTCGATTTTTATCGTAAAAAAATACTGCATTATCATCAGTTTTCTAATTTATTTGAAAAATCGACGAAACAAAAAAAAATCAAAAAATCGTAATGTAAATTTCTCCAACAGGAGGGAGTTGATTTGAAATTGTCTCCACAAACGATCTTCAAATTTTTGAAATCTAGTCCAATTTTCAACATTTTGGGAAAATTTTTTACATAAAATTTAATTCCAAGTCGCAGATAACTGTTGAAAAATGTTCAAGGAGGGTGTAAGGGGGAAGGCTGGTGGTGGTGGTGCCGTTATTATGCTATTGCCAAATTACAATATCAAAAGTCAACTGATGATGCACATATAATCAATGCCTTATTAACCAGCACGACACTAGCGCTCCAAGAATTGACTCGGACAATTTTCTACGCGCGACTGTAGCGCTCCTATCGAAAGGTGAAAGTCTGGATTGATTCTACATTCTAGTGCTGCGATTCTATTCCGAATTCGATTCAAAATACATAATATTTTCACTTCAATAAAAAATTCTTCAATTACCTGCAAGCTTCCAATACTTCCAAGAGATCTCGAGCAATCAGTTGGTTCGATTTTTCTGGAAAAAAATGCTCAAAATCGTCCAGTTGACTCAACGTTAAAATCTTGAGGCTTTCTTGGTCGTTTATTCAAATTTCCCAGCTTCCTAATAAAGAAATCAACAATAAAATCAAATTCCGTCAAGTATATGTATAACTACTTATTGAAAACTCCTCCTGAGGGTCTGCCCTATTAACGGAGGTGGATCGCGCTCACTTTAACTCCCTCAAAACGCATTTTATCGAGGCCCTACTCCCACTAAAATTGTCGTTTTTTATAAAATTGAAACATACGTCAAGTATCGATGTAATTTACATAAATATGCCGAAAATTAGAATTTTTGAAATTCGAACACAAACCAAAATCACATAAAACCAATTTTCGAAACCATTTTTCGAGCAGAATCGCGCAAAAATGAAGTTTTTTCGCTAAAATATTTTTTGACGTAATTTAGACATCAATACGAGAAAAAAAGCCGATATCCGGTATACCAAAAAACTTTGATATTTTTTAAATGAAAAATTAAGTAAAAGATTACAAACGAACGTACGCTTGTCGTACGAGTATTTCTTATAAGCGGAAGCCCCAATGCTCGTGTGTTTTTGTCATTGAACTAAAAATCCACGTCAAAGGCCAATTGACCCATACACCCCCCGTAAACCGGACTCCTTCTTCTACCTGAAAGCGCTCACCTGTCTCCCGGCTGCACCACCGCACCGCCTCGCCAACTCCAACCCAGCACAGCTCTGAAGCAAAAAGCATTAAACGTTTTCAAACCATCAACTTCATCAACACTTCAGCGCCGGGTTTCATATCACAAAAAGCTCTCCATTAGTAAAACTTGCACGTCGACGGCATTTAAAAACAATACCGGCTACTTTAGCTATTTAAAACGCTACCGTATCGACCATAAACCATCATACAGGTGCAAAAAGCGCAAGATGGTTTTTAGTTTTAATTAAAAAAAAACTCGTACAGTGAATTAAAATGTAGTATTCGTTAAATCATTGTCACCGGAAAAAAACCCCGAGCTTTCACGCATTAGCGGTATTTTTTTACAATCGTATCCCCCTCGCCCTTGTATTACTCGTGTAATACCCGAACATTATGCGCGTTAAAGAGCTCCATCGCTGCGCGAATTTCGAGGGCACGACCAAAAGATCATTAAAAAGCACAACGTAAATTCAAATCAAATAGTATTTTCGCTGTAGCAGGAAAAACTTCTAAATCTTATATAATATGAAAACAAAATACAGCGAGCCTCGACTTCGCTCCATAAACTACACATTAACACCCGCCCACACGTTAAACTTGTCAACAATATTTGTCAAATTCGAATAAGAGCACGACGAAATAAATGACGGCGAAAGCTACCCCACTTCGCACTTCACCTTCCAAACTTTTCGCCAATAAGTTAGCATTATGATAAAAATTCACCTTGTGCGCTTTTGAGTGAAACTCGCTCCTCAGAAAGCCCTATCCTTACGTCAGTATTAATCAGCGCACCTCCGAAACGGCGAATTTTTCGAATTTCAGAATCGAAAACGTCGTCTGTGCGAAGCGATAATTGAACGTGGGCCAATTTTCGTAGTTTTTTTCCTCCCGTTTAAAATACTCGTCAGTTCTCGCGTACTCTCCGATGCAATTTTTTTTAACGTGAAGTTTTTTCTCTCTCGATATCGGAATGGAATCCGAAACACCCTAAGGATGGAGCTCGTAAGTACCTACACCTAGCTACCTACTCGTATCAATTTCGCGGAATTATTCCACGATATTTAGCGAATGGCCATAAAAAATTCTTTTGTCGCCGATACAAGCGAAAAAGGTGAAATTGCCGACGACTTAAAGCCTCCAGAGCCCAAACGAAACCCCAAAACGTCGCAGCTGACATCCTTCGTATTTGTAGTCACCGTCTATACATTTCACGAAATTTAAACCTTTCGATGCCGCGCGTATTCGTAAAATTGAAAACGTACACCGAATTGAAAACGTCGAATTTTGTCGACCAACAGAGCCGAAGCCGGAAATTGGATTACGAAAAAAAATTTATTTTTTGAGGTGAAAAAAATACATGTTGACGTGTTGTCGTTATGTTAATCAACCTACTTAATTACTCGATATTAATCGTGCAGCCGACGCGTTTTTAATTTAGTTCGTCGACACGAGTCACGTTAACGCTTGTACACATTTATTGACCAAGACGTGATTTTATTTCGGTTTAATTAATTCTATTACTTTTCTTTTTTTTTTTTGTTTTGTTTGGAAAAATTTTCGAAGTAAGAATATAAAAATTTGAAATTGTTCACGCAGTTAATACATTGCGAATAATTTTTCAAATCATCTAAATATAAGTTGACCAAATTTCACGTACATCCCGCCCGAAGTTACCTTCATAACGCGTGGACACATTAATAATGCACAGTTATCATATTTTTCTATACTTTTAAATAATCTCAACATTAACATGTTACTAATCTGTTCGACTTTTGACATGTTTCCAACACGATCTTGATAAATACGTAACATTTATAAATTACTGTTTACATATTTCAAATATAACAGCTAATTTGCACCATTCACACGCGCCTAACGAGCTCTCAACAATTCAACATGCACTCATATCGTCGACCGACCTTCGACCGCATTTACACATCCATAAAGAATATTTTACACGTTTAAACATGTTATTTTACATGGCAATAATGATCACTTACATAATTGCATCGCAAATCAACGACTATTTTTTCTTTACAACGCCTGTTTCCATTTTTTTCTTTTTTTTTCCTTTCAACGTGCCGTGTACAACCCTGCGGTTAGAGGCACGACAGCAGTAGAGATTCTAAATTAAACGGTAGAGGCCACTGCCCCTCAGGAACACTCAACGTTAAATTTCCTTTTCCAAGCAGCATTGCTTCCATCCCCCTTCCCTACGACCAACCACCATCACTGATTCATCAGGACACTTCCTATTCAAGAGAGACTTGTAAAGAACGTCTCGAAATAAATTTTAGGCAAAACAAAATTTCTTTAAAGATGAAATGGCAACTTTTTCAATTTCACTTACGTTTTTCTCATCGACATCACATACTACATACTTAAATAACCTTTATACGATTTTTTGCTGGAAATTCGATCAGAAATATTTTTAGTTGTGATAAATTTTCACTTAAATCCATTTTTTTATCGAATTATGCCTCGAACAATTTTCCAATTTCTCAGATCCTGCCAACTCTTCTTTTCCATCTAGTTCTTACTCCTGGTTACGCCTCTTGCCTTGGCGGCAGTACATGGCGTTGATCCACAGGTTAAAAAAAAAAAAGAAAGAAAAGAAAAAAGTAGCCATCATGAGATCATGTTCTTTGTTTTATTCGCGTTCGTGACAAAGCATAAAACACAACCGTCCTCACCCAACGTTCAAACGCGACTGACACGAGAAACCGATCACAATACCCCCACTCCCCGTTATACTCATCGCGATTAATTACACTACCTTCTTTATTACGCGAAAAGCCGTTTTATTCATGACGAGTGACTTTTCTCATTCAGGATGTAATCACAATACCGAAAGAGTGTGATGGGGGGGGGGCAGTTAAAAAAATGTTTCGACACCAAAAAAATACTTAAATATAAAGTTATTGCTTAACGCATACGACAGATCTAGTAAATACGTATATCACAATGTACTTCTATCTATTTCCTCAAGTCACCATGAAAATCACCCCCACCCCTCAGCCGCATCAAACCTACACTCGTTCTTTCCATACGATATACATTCCAATAGACTTATTCCGCTTTTTCCATTCTTTTAAGCATGTCGCAACAAAACGCTGTTTTTTTTTAATATATTATTTTAAAATACAGCGAACATACGACGAAACTGCAATATTTACTATTTACGAGCTGCAGTTTGCTTTCGAAACGTTTCAGTTTCCGAAATTCACGAGAAAGCGATGTAATGCAATTTTTATCCTGCACTCTCTCCTCTTTCTCGCGTAGTAATAATAAATATGCGATGAAAATACACTTACGAGTTTGCTTTTACGTACTCGTGCATTCGTAGGGGTTCTCAACATTTGATATTGAGCTTTTCAGTGATATTAAACGCCAAATATGCGAAGGATTTCGAATTTATATGAGAAACGTGTTAGATGTAAATGAATCCTGAAAGGGAGAATGTACGTTTATTGACGAAATTTTTGTTTAGTGTGTAAATTTCCGAGATAATGTTGTGAGAAAGTTCGAAAGCATACGAGCAGATATTTATGTGAAAATAATAATTTTGGAATTTAATCGCAACGCAATGGATAATTTTTCAAAATTGTGAAAATTTGTTCAAAATTTAAGTGTTTTTGTTTTTAGAATAAATTATTAAAAATAATCATAAATAAAAAAATAGAGGAAAAAATGTGTGATTAATTAGGTTTAATCATTGCGAGATTGTTAAAAAAAATTTAAGCGTAGTTTTTCAAAGAATAAAAATATCAACTATAAATAAAAATATATTAATAAATGTAAAAAAAAAAAACAAAAAATGGAAAATATGTAAAATGAAATTTACGAAAACAACATAAAATACAAAATACGCACAACCGTGAATATTCTGTAAGTGAACGAAAAAAAAATTAGCGAATCTCTCCTTTTCCCTCATCTTTCTACCAATAAAAAAATACGAAAAATTGTGAAAAAAATTTAAACAGAAAATAATCTTCTACATTCCATAACTTCGACTCGTTTCATCTTTCTACCTACACCTAGCATCACACAAACTTCACAAACGCTTCGATGCACCTTCGAGAAAAAAATCATCAAAAATACCCAAAAATTGTTCCAAACCGCTAGAAAACCTGCATTATTCACATAACATTAACGCGCATCTACAATGGCATATTTCCGCTAGAAATAAACCCATTCGGATGCGACGAATCACTAAATTACGCAAAATTGATTTCTCAAACGAGCTGTCTACCATTCTAATGAACTCCTACACGGCGAAGGGCAAACTGCTAATCTGAGGAATTAACATCGCGAGAGTTAGATAATCGTGTTTATAAATTTTAAAACCTTTCGAATTAAAATTCCACTAAAAATGAAATCCGTCGATGCACGTTTGTACCCTCTTCCCATAAAAGAATAACTCAACTCGAATATCTGCGTGGAAACGAACCTAATTATAAATTGGCCTAAGATGGTAGTCGTTAATACACTCATTTGGGTACTTTGTGCACGACGATACGCTCCACCGTCATCGCCAAATTTTCACGTGTACGAGCGTGAAATTACACCGTCGCCATTTTGATAACACGCCTCGTCCACGTAGCCCATTTTTAATTAATAACGCGAAATGAAAACGAAACGCGAGTAAAAAAAAAACACATTGACGTAATATTTCGTAAAACAAAGCGTACTGCATACTCGAGAATGAAAAAAAAAAAAAAAAGGAAAACCTACAATCTTTATTCGTATACACGACGCAGGTGAAAAATCTCGCCACTCAAAGAAAAGCTCTAATTACTGAATTAATTTATCTCGCCAAGAGTTCTCTTCGTTTAAAAGATGTATTCTTGGCGCGTAAGCTTTCTTTTTTTTTTTTAATAATCATTAACGCGAATACAAATGAATCACAAAAAAAAATGGAGAAAAAAGTCAATAAAGGGGTAACGCGAGTATATCGCGCGTAACCAGCTTTTCCATGCAACGAGCTTGAAAGCTAGTGAAATGCAGCAATGCGCCTTTTTTGCATCCCTTTTACAAATTATCGACGTGAGATTTAGTTCGTTGTTCGTCGTAATACGTCGTCTGCGTGCAGATTCCGCTCTTTGTTGCATCGCAAAAGCTGCACGCATGCTTTTCGCGTATACCAAATGCATCCTAAATGCGATATTTTGTAGCCCAAAGTTACACCGGAGTTATCTCCGGTCGTATAAGTAACCACGTCTCGGAATGTAATTCTTTTGTTTTCACGTTTTGCGAGAATGTCTCGTAATTCGATGCGTTATTCGATTTGAGCTTTCGTTCAAAAAGCTGCGAGCTTTCCAAGTTTGAAATTTACAATGAATGATACACTTTTACATTTGTTATTTGTTTATTACGAAGCTATTTTGAAGTTTGACTTCAGCTTAAAAGCTTAAACAAAGTCATTGGATGAATTTGAGCTTATAGTGCCTAAAAAACTTATTTTTTGAAAAACTTCAAAATAAAAAAAATTCGAGCTTTTAAAATTTCAAGCTTCTACAGAAATGCTTTGAGCTTTTCAAGCTGCAAAATTCTAAAGTTTTGAAAGAAAAAAAGAATTTTTTCCTCGAGATATTTTATAAATTCATAACGCAACTTTTAACATAGCACATTTAATAGTTTTAAACATTAGATGAAAAGCTCAAATCTTTGCCATTTTTGAGCTTTCAAAGTTCAAAGTTGAAAATATGATCGTTTTGTAAACAAAACAGATATGTTCGCTTTATAATTCAAATTTACACTTGAAAAAACTTGATTCATTTGATTTTTCAAGTTTTTAAGACGAAAAAATATTTCAATAACAAGTAAACTTCAAAGTTTCGAGCTTTTCCTTGAAGGCTCCAGGCTTTTTAAGTTGTGTTTTCAAAGTTTAAAAATGATAATGAATTTTTTTGTAATAAGTAGTCAAGTTTCATCGAAAAATTTTCAAAACTCAACTCTCTCAAAACTTTGAGCTTTTCCTTCAAAGCTTCGAGATTTTAAAGTTGTGTTTTTTAAGTTTAGAAACGATGGTGTAATTTTTTTGTTCAGTTTTATCATGCAACTTCTAAGATACAACTTTTTAAAAATTTGAGCTTTTCTCAAAAGCTCTTGGCTTTTATTTGAAAGCTCTGAGCTTTCAAATTTCCGAGGTCTTGAAATTGGCATTTTACCATGTGTTATAGTTTTTTGTGATTTGATAATTTTTTTCACAGAACGGATTCGTCCGATGGTTCGAGCTTCGTGAGTTTGGAAGTTGAGATCTTTCAAAGCCAATGCTTTCAAATCAATTATTTGAAATGTAAAATAAAAAACACTTGTTACGTTTCATTTTCGTGCAATTTTTCACGAGAAATTCAATGGAAGTGTTTTTTTTTTTTTATTTTAACTCTTGTTTGAAATTTTAGATGTGAGAATCTCCAAAATTTTCAAGTCGCAGCAAAATTCTTAAAAATATGAGCATATTCTGACTAACTCAACTAAATAGCTGTCAACTTGGAACTTTGGAATGGGACTTGACACCCAACACCGAGAAAATATCCACGCCACTAATTCTTTGCGAAAAATTCTCACAAACGAATATCAACTCTAGAAGCTCCACTTTCGAACAAAAACTCGACCCAAAAAACGAACCAACTCTCGCGGGAAACCCGCGTATGATTCATTTTTCCGAGTTAAAAAACTAAAATATTTCCAGCTGTTATAGCAACAAGTATCACAAGGGACCGAGTGGTCATCGAGGACATATTTTCAGCGTAGCCGTTATTTTTCCTTTTTTTTTTAAACCCTCGAAATCTTCCTTTTTCGACCTTTGGAAAATACGTAAAATTGAATCGTCGTTGTCGAAGAGTTCATTATATTTTTATTTCGTTTGCTTAGTATACAAAAGGCAAGGAAGGGTAAAGTAGAGAACTTTCCAATCAGGAATATCTGATATATATTACAAGTACTATAAACTTTATATTCTACAAATCTCACAATCAATCTTTTACCCTTTACTAGATGATTTATTTTCATCCATTTAACCATCTAAACAATGGTATATACGACTTTACAATTTTTATATATAAAGTTTTTTTCGCTATTTTTCTCTCATTTTCTTCTTACGTTTACTTTGTGCATGGAAGGAAAACCCGCTGTAAAATTTAATACCAACAAACGACCGGCATTTTTACGACCGGATCAATTTCATCGAGTTTTTATTTACCAAACAAATCTATTTTACCAACTGCCGGCTTCGTTGTCGTCCCAAGTCTCGTGTATCCATGTCTGCTATACGAAGGCACATATATCTCAACTCGTATAAGGTACAAGACGCAGTCTATGATAGCACGATGCACGAGAAAGCCTAAAGGCTAACTCGGCATAAAGTATTAATTTCTAACCCTGTAAACTTTTCAAAGTTTTTCTTTTCCCGAGAGGCTACTTTGATTTTTCAACGATGTTAACTCGACGCTACGATAGAAAATTTTCGCCTCACATCATCGAAACCACCAATACCCGATGTTTTTTTCGAGGTAGAAATTCTCAGCGTGAAATTTTCCAGTCTGTGATTTTCGATATGTTGGATTTTGCGGTTTAGGTGATCTGCGTAGTGCTGGTGGGGCAAAGGTGGAAGAAACCTTTGTATTTGAGGCGAAACTATGTTTGAAATCTTACGCTCAAAGTGTTCCCATGAGATTTAAATTTGAAATTTTTCAAACATGTACTTGATCCCCGAAAAAAATACTCTCTATCGTCGATAACGAAGAAACTTCGAGTTTATTATACAAGGTGTCCGCAAACGAGTGATTAATTATTCTGAAAATTCTGCGGCATATTCACCATCCAGACGTCGACGTCGATTCCTGGATGGTGAATATGCCGCAGAATTTTCAGAATAATTAATCACTCGTTTGCGGACACCTTGTATAATAAACTCGAAGTTTCTTCGTTATCGACGATAGAGAGTATTTTTTTCGGGGATCAAGTACATGTTTGAAAAATTTCAAATTTAAATCTCATGGGAACACTTTGAGCGTAAGATTTCAAACATAGTTTCGCCTCAAATACAAAGGTTTCTTCCACCTTTGCCCCACCAGCACTACGCAGATCACCTAAACCGCAAAATCGCCCATATTCGACACTAATCCACCCAAAACACCTCCAGCTCTCCATCTCCCAAGAATTCTTACTTTGAAAAGCGAATAAATCCCACCGATACCATCGCTTACTACCTCGTGAAATATAATCTCATTTCCTAATTAAAAATTCCATCTTTTCGCGTCATTTTTTTCGTCAGATCGTCGACAATACTCGGAAATTCTTTACGCCTGGAAGCTCGGTATTTTAAGCCGATATAATTGGGTTACCGAATCTGGATTCAATGAAGCTCGTTTTCCTTCATTCAAGCCGAGTCGAGATCGAATTTCAAAGTAAAATGGAATAATACGGGCTTTATTTAATAATATTGACCTCGGCTTTGAAATCTTATAAAAAACTAATGAAAAGAGGCATTCATAATGCGATAGAAGGTTTTTTTCCCCAACCCTTTGTCTTTATTATGTTTCAATGTACGTCGAACTCGCGTCTTATTAAAAATATTTCCACTATTGATCACGCTTCGGCGAGAATTATTAAATATTACAGACTTTTCGCTAGATCGACCAAATAAATGAAATCTTCGAATATTTTGAGTGTTTCCTATAAGGGCAAATTATTCGGGTGGGTTGAATTAGAAAATGTTGTAAGAAAACTGAGTACCGTCGAATGATTCATGAGCGATTTTGGCCTAACCCTAACATAGAAGGAGTTAGTTACATTGTTGAATACGCGTTCAAAATCGCATAAAACCCGTTAAAAAGTTGTTGAAATAGTTTAGAATCGATCAAAGTAGTTTAAAAATGCTTAAAATCACACAAAATTGCATAAAAGCTATTAACATGTAACAGAATTAGTTGAGAAACGATCAAAACTTGTTGAAAATAGCCTAAAATTGCATAAAGTTACTTAAGAACTGTCAAAATGTTGTTAAAATAGCTTAAAATCGAGCAAACTTTGTTTAGAAATGCTTTGCTAATTTTTGGGCATTTTTAAACAAGTTTTGTTCGATTCTAAACTATTTTAACAAAATCTTGACAGTTTTAACGCAATTTTGAAGAAATATTGAACAAGTTTAAGCAATTTTAATACAATTTTCATAATTTTGTGCTATCCTAAGTAATTTTAAACAAATTTTGATCAATTCTAAACTATTTTAACAACGTTATAATAACATGTTTTGTGTTATTTTGTATAATTTAAATTATATTTAAACAAAATTTGATCAATTCCACATGACCTATTTTATGATACCAATTGAACATAATCAAACAAAAGACACATACTCGTATACGTAATTCTTGCATATCTCTCTTATTAAAGCAGCACGTATACGAACATATCAACTTTACATGACTCTTGCAAGACAAAAAAATTCTACAAAATACGAAAAAATACTCCAATTGATTAAATTTTTACCACAACACATCTTATGCCACCTTGAAAAAAGACCTTTACCTTTTGTTAGAGATAGCACCGCGCTTTAACGAACGCAAGACTATTAGTAGAAAAAGCACTTTTTCTGACCTCACGTGGGCACACAATAAGATTTACATATCAACGAAGCTGCGATAATTGAGCTCCCCATCTCGCGACCTCCATTCGCTTATGTCGCTAATTCAAAAAAAAAACAAAAAAAACAAAAAAAAACAATACATCTGCAGGCTAACGAACAAAAAAAAATCAAACCTACTCATCGAATAAAAAAGCTCGCGAAAAACTCGTATAACGAACATATTCAACATAACAGGTACTTCGCATGGTTGCAATTTTAATGGTGTTTTTTGTTACAGAACCTCTCCGGCCCGGAACCGAACATGGACATAGAGCAGCCAAAAGATGATTCAACCTGTCCCGTTACAATCAAAATATTAATGCAAGGAAAGGTAATAATAATAGACATTCGCATCGATGAATACTACAATAATAAGCAAATCATCGAATTATTATTTCCACTTCGAATAATCGTTTTTTCGTAGAAAAAAAGGCCCTTTTTTTCTACGAAAATCTCCATTTAATATGATATTGAGAACTTTCGAGTAAATATTTGCACATTATCCGTTATCCCGCAGTCCTTTACCCCACTTTCCTGTAATATGCAAACAACGTATCAAAATTTAGACTTTTTCTCTTCGTGGCTTAGACAGGCAATTTTTCAAGCCAATTTGTAAATACTCGTAGTTTAGGCGCTTCGACGTGCGCTGCGCTATTAACTTCGTCTAATTTTCCCCCTCGCTTGTATGACCTTTACAATATAAACGTACTGTAGCTTACTCGTATTTTTATCGCGTCCCCGGTGATTTTTCTTTTTGTTGCGATAAAAAACAACACATTTCATCGCGTTTACCTACATTACGATTTTGTTTTTTGTTTTTAATTTTTCCCCATTTGTTTGCCCCAGCGCGTAAAACCTTTCAAGTGCTATTCGACCCGACATATTTAAATCTATAACTTAATAGTGTTTGCCGTAGCGTAAAGAATCTCTAAAAGTGTCATACACGAATACAATATCCTCGACGTAAGCAGCTTTTAAAAACGTTATAAGCTTACGTAACGTTCCGACTTATCTGTTTTGTCTGCCGCTTTCATTTACCTCGTAATTTCGCCGGAGTTTTCGTTTAGATTCGCAAAGGTGAATTTTATAAATCGAATCAATTTTCGACGAAATAGACAAACCGTGTTTTTTACGAGTATCGAGAAGCGAATTCGTAACCGGAGATTAAGCCACTCGCGGTGGAAAGTAAAACGCGATAATATTGACATTTTAGGTACCTATTTTATACAGTAAACAGCATCGATGATAATTCTTCGAGTCGTTCAGATTATCTTGCAAAAGCTCAAACACCTCGTGGGTTAGAGGAACCCTCGGCGGTACTTGACATTAAAAAACACCACAATTTATCCAACATCCTACGACATCGACTTCCACTAAAAACAATCAAAAAATTCAATCTCTTAGCATTCGAATACTCGTCCATCGTAAGAAGCCCCGACCGCGATTTCCTATCCCACAACGAGACGCCTTCGCTGGAAGTCCGCCTACTTCCACCTACCAGAACTTACAAACTCAAAGACCACAGATTGAAACGAGGCCGCGATGAATCGAAACGCGGATAATTATCGTACTTATTTCGAATCCCATCAACGAACAAAGCGCATAAAGTAACGGTAACTTCAACGAAATACGCAAGATACACTTAAAACGAGTATCTAGCTGTAGTAGCGACAACATCACCGGGTGAATTACGCGAATTGAGCAAAAATTACCATACGGTGTGTTCCACCGTGCATAGCCCTTTACGTTGCAAGCGCCGCAACCTAATTTACATTCGAGTACCAAACGTTGCCTAATTTTGTTGATCGACTGATTCGAACGCCGGTTGCGAATTTTTTTTTCCCATAATGCGAATGTCTGGCCGGGTGGAATTTTAAATTGAATTTTTTCACGCTTATTTGTGGCAAGAAAAAAAAATTTTTCAATAATTACACCGAATTAATCAATTTTAACCATCGATTTGGTGTTGTCGTCGCAAGTAACAAATTCAAACTGATCAACCCGTCAAAAATGTAATTTTCGACTTATGCGATAAACAAACAATTGTAAAATTTTCAAACTTTTCAATTGCAATTACGAGTATTATTTTTTTTCATCAAAAGTCCGACTTAAAAATAATCTTAAAATAAGAAATCTCGATTATTATAAATTTTCTAATTAAATTACCACGTTTTACGTTTGAGCAGACATTTCGGTAACTTTGAAAGTACGTGATAATTCAAAAGCTCGTTTTTATGGAAATACTTGCTGAAGCTTTTAGAAAAACTTCGAAATTATTCCGAAAATAGCTTTCAGAATAAACTAGCTAGTTTTAATTCACATAAAAACCACAAATCGGAGCAACTCCGCACTTTCAAAGTGACCCCAAATAATGATATATAATTTCGAAGCAGAATTGAATTCAAAATCAAATCAATTACTCAGATTAATTCATTTATAATACTTGTCCTTTTTCTAAGATAAAATTTAAGAAAAAATTATCAAAAATCACGAAAAATGAAAAGGACGATTTTTCGTTAGAACGAAACTAAAAGTGAAGCGGTGAGAGGGGGAGAAATATTGATTATTCGATATTCAGGTCAGAACTATTTAAATTACGGAATTAATATTCCATAAAGCCCACAAAATGCAATAAACTTTGAATAAACGTTTTTCTGAAGAATTTTTTTCAAAATTGATTTTCTTTTAAAGTAAAAAAATTATTTAATATTTTGGGCTTTCATGAATTGAGTACTACTCTTCCCCTCTCCGCACTTTCCTCTATTCCACTATTTTTTTGATACCTACGTCTTGCAAAAAGGCCAACAAAATATTTCAGAAAATACAAAAACACATTTTATTATTCTTGAACAACTCTAAAATGAAAAAAATTGTGATTTATTCGAATTTTGAGCCCATTTTAAGACAAAATATCAATACAGGAATCTTTTCGAATTTTCAAAAATAAATATAAATTTGCAGATTACAATAACTTTTAAACAAAATTTTAAGAAACGAAATTTTTTTTATTTTTTTATTTTATTTGATGTTTAACGTCACAGGGTTATAATAACATAAAGTGACTTAGAATATTTTTTTTAAATTGAAAATTATTATTTAAAAATTAAATTAGATTTTTGTTTCATTATTTTTGCGCAATTTAAAAAGAAATCGAATCATAGAAATTAATTTTGACCCACTATTCCAATTTCGCAAAGTGTTTTAGATATTATCGAAAAATCTTCAATATTTCTTGACCATAAATTTTAAGGAGAGGGATGCGATGTGCCCGATTCAGGCATTTTTATATCAGTTTTTGACGAAATTTGTCAAATTTTCGATGTCCGAGCCCCAAACTTCCTAAATGATTTTTCAATATTTTTTTCAATCGTTTCTAGAAAATATATTAAAATTTTCGAGGTGTTAACACGCGACCTAAAATAGACGGAAAGGATTGTATAACAATCTCTTCATCTGCTCATCTCAGTTGCTTTAGGAGTGGGAGGGGGGGGGTCACACTTGTACCGAATCATTCAGGTTCAAAACAAGAATAATGATATTTTGAAAAACCAGCAGAAAGCAATAAAAAAATGAGTGTTTTAAAATACGAGTAGGTAGGTAGGTAGGTACATTTTTTAATTTCAAAAAGAAAAATTGATCAATTCGTACAAAAGCTACGTATGAAAATTGCCGAAAATTTGTGATTTTAAACTACATTTTGATGATTTCGTATTTTACTGTACAAGTTTCAAGTTTTACGTTTTTTCGTGATTTTCACCTCCTGTCACCTTAAGCTGTCATCTTTCGATCGTAATACGTACCTAATTAATTAAATAACGTAAAACCCAAGATCTTCGAATATTTCATAATTTCCAAAAATTTCGCTCAAATTGACGCATAAAAATTTTCGAAATACGCTACGAAAAGGCGAAGAGAAAGGTTCGTCTCGGTAATTGAAACATCTCCGAAAATCTTGAAAATTCCGCGCGAATAAAATTTCCCAAAAATTTCACTACTCGAAGTAACAATTAAGAAAGACGTCCTCGACGTTTCGAGACAAAACGAGCAAACAAAGAATTTCCACATCCGCCATTGCGAAACGATGCCGACAAAAGACGTTTATTTAAAATTTAAATACTTCGTTTCAAGGAGAAAAACTGAAAAAATACTCCAAAAGCGAGGAATAAAAATTAAAGAAGATTCTTTGTTGCGACGGACTCGGAGTCCGATTTTAATGGGACATTCTGAACCCTCGGTTAAACCTTAACAATTGAAACCCGAATCGATTATCTCCTCGGACGAAGAACTCGCGACTCTTGAGTATTTGTTACAAAAACCTAGCTTTTGTCTGCTAGGCACTTCCACTTCAGTTTATGCCGACTTTTCTTCCTATTCGCACATCGCGTGTCGATAAAATGGAAAATTGATCCGAGGATACGTGTCGAAATACTCGAAATACTTATACGATTTTCACATCGAAAATAACCACGAACTGAAATCATATAAAATCATAAATTTCGCATTTTATAAAACTAACGCTACTTTTTTTCTATGTCAACTCTAGACGACGCAGACACGTAAACCCGCCAACAAAACCTCTTTTTTTCTCGTCTACATACGAACCACATATGAATGAAATCCTTCTTTACGACACCGCCTCTTTCGGCTCTTGTGCTGTATTATTCTCGTACTACGGGAGGAAAAAAAAACAGCGAGATTTTCCACAAAAAAAGGATACGTTCTCCGTTCTCTTATTGAAATATTTCTCCAAACACGCGAGCCAACGTAGCAAACATTTTATCTCGTGTCGCCTTCATTTACACACACATTTTCCTACCTTTTTTCGCTTGTATATTTGTTGTTTTTATTTTTTTTATGAGAGCGCAAAAAAAAAACGCTGAAAAATTGATTCTCTACCTCGACTTTCTGCCATAAAATAGCGAGTTTAATTCGCGAAATCGCGACGACGTTTTGAAACGTTAAATAATACGTTAAAAAACAACGAAGAGTGAAAAAAAAACGCCACCAGAAGCGCATCAAATGAAAGCTTTAATTTGGCGATGATAAATAATTTAAATTTCACCGACTGAGTTACACGTTAAATATTTCTACCTTATTTTACGTACTTACCTATTTACTACCTGTGTACTTCGCGTCGATTAAATTTTCATTTTAATTTTCAGGAAGTCGGTAGCATTATTGGCAAAAAAGGAGAAATAATTAAACGTTTCAGAGAAGAGGTAAGTTCAACGTTTTTGATTTTTTTTTCACGGAATTTAATATTTTAGTTTTTTTTTCAACTATTACACGTAAAACGTTGTTTTTAGTGGAGTGATCTTTACAAACGATGTCACGAGATGGGCAAAAAAAACGAGTAATTTTTACAAATTAGAATTTTGACTTTAGACTTGTACCTGTCTACCCCCCCCCCCCCCCTCCTCCTCCTCCTCTCATCAATCAACTTTTCGACAAAGGCTTTTCATTTTGATTTTTTGTCTGCATAAATCAAATGCATTTTCAATTAGTTTAAATTCATAATTAAATTCCAAAATTAATGCGGGGAAATATTTTAATCAAACAAAGTCAGTTATTAATAAAATTTTGAAAAGACTATAAAAAGAAGTTTTCGAGTTGAAGAATTCTCATTTTTTTAGGAGAACAGTCATTTTAAAAAATATTACAATTTTCAATTTAGGAAGCGGGTTTTATTCATTTAAAAATGAACGTACTTAATTACAAATGAAAATATTAATAAATGAACAAGAAATAGATACCAAGTAAAATAGATAACTATTAAATTTTACATTTTTTTGGAAAATTAAAATTATTTTTCACAAGATAAAGACTACTTAATTAGCACTTCGATTTATTTTTTGTGATTTTATTTATTTATTTTTGAATTACAATGTTTTCGCTTTATTAGAGTAATTCTGATTTGTTGATTTGAACCTCCCCCCCCCCTCATCATCATCAATGGAGGAAAAAAAAAACGCAAAAATGCTCCATAATCCCAACTATTCCAAAAAGCGTATGAGTTTTGATTTCCTTCACTCACATCCCTCCCCCTTTCCGCAGAAACCTCAAAAAAAGATGATTTCAACAATCACTTCCATCTTTTCTACATTTGTACGACATTTTTCTCAAAAAAGTTCGAATTAACCAAGTCGAGAAACAATTTGAGGGCCGATTTAAGCACGTTTTCACCTCCCCCCACTTTCCCCTTCATCCGGAATCTCTCTTTCGGATGATTTTCTTTTAAGGACATTTTTCCCGCGAGATTAAAAATCAAATGAACCACAAAATGGCCTGGAAGACGTTTCGAGCTCATTTTTCGTCTTTTTTCCCCATTCCTCATCCCTTCTCCACCAGAAATCCGCATCGTTTCAATGTCGAACTTTTTCAGAATATTTTTCCTACGAATTCCATATTAATTGAATTGAAAAATGATCTGAAATCCTTTGAGCTTTCTCTAGTGCCCCCCACTCGCCTCATCTCCGCCGTCAGAATCTCGCATGGGATTGATTTTCAGTAATTGCTTCAGTTTCCGAATTTTTTGGTATATTCCTCCTACAAAATTTTGAATTATACCTGAATTGAGAGCAAAATCAACAATCACCATAGATATTCCCTGGATAATCCATACTTTTTCAAAAATTCTCGGGAGGGGAAGCCACAGATCGCGGAATCGAAACCCAAAATTTTTCAATACAAATATACGGGAAAAGGGGTGAATTAAAAAATTAGAGGAAAAAACCAAAGCAATGCGAAATCATCGTGAATTTCTCAAGCTTGACCTCGAACCCAGCCCACAAAGTTCACCTTTGAATTTCTTAGGCACGTTCGGCATCCTTTGAATAAACTTTAGTTTAATTTTCTTTTCTAAGCCTTTTTTCGCACAAAAAACAATCATTCGTACATTCAACATCAAAGAAATTCGTCTTCTTAAACACCTACAATGTCGCCTCCCCCTCCAGATCTCGTCAAAACATCCATGCCACTTCGGGCTACTTTTTCCATTTTTGCGCTGTAAAATTGTTGGAAAATTTAAAAAAAAAGCTCGTTTAGGTGAACAATTGATACCTTTTTTTCCACATCTAACACACTTTCAACGAGGATGAAAAATGACCATCATTTGAACACGTCTTACTTTGTATTCTCGGTATATTACGTATTTTTCCATTTTTTTTCCATCTTCACACGTACTCGCTCTCGTGAGTTCGGAAAATTTATAATCTTCGAATAGATATCAAAAAGTAACTAGCTAGAGGTTATTTATTAAGGTAACTCGATGCTGTCGTTTCATTCGAAGACGCCCTCGCTGGGTTTTTATTTTATACTCGTTCGTGTACTTATTTTTTGACGCTTTAAAAAATCTCGAGAAATAATTTTTTTACAGTCCGGAGCAAAGATCAATATATCAGATGGAACATGCCCAGAAAGAATCGTAGCTATAACTGGTACCACGCAAGTTATTTATAAGGCATTTCAATTAATTTGCTCAAAAATAGAAGAAGTGAGTATTTCAAATATTTATTTTTACTTAAATACTACGAAAATTTTCTCCGATTTTCAAACTCTCTCGAGTGTTATTTACTGGAGAATTTTTTTTACATTCCGAGCACGAAATTACCAACGAACTTAATCGCCTCATCGAGTAGGTAAACAAAAATCACGAACTCGTCAACTTTTCGTATCAAAGAGCATATTACGTGACAATATCGATTTACCCCCTCCTCCCTCACGGTAATTATTATTTACGATATTATTTCTACGAATTTACCTAACACACGTCTAAAAACAAAAGCCAAATTTACATTCTCTAATTCGTCAAGTTGTCTGTCGATACTGTTGACGTATGAATTGACAAAGTTCCCTGATAACTTCATCTATACGATGAATATTTAAACGAGACGATCATTTCGTTGTAAAACTCCTTCGACAATACGCATAGGCAAAGTCTTCTTTGGACTTTACGCGTTAAATTTTTATTAATTTCGGATTTCCATTGTACGTATTTTTAGCGAATATTTTTCATTTCTTTTTTATCCGAGAAAAAGGGTTGAAGCGAACACTATTTATTTTTAGATTTTATTTTGTTCGTTTTTAGAAATTTTTTTTAAAAAGGTTACGCTTAAATTAAATATTAAATATTTAAGTATTCTTTTCGTTTATTTTCTTTTTAAATACACGAAACAAAAACAATTTCGTTCCGTTTATAAAAATTTCTAACAAAATGAACCGTATTATACAAACAATAGGAAAAATTAAATCAAAAAAACATTAAACTTTACCCGCTCGATTGCTTAAGGTGCTTAAAAAATTACGTATAAATTTCGCATAATAAACGTCGATATTTCGAATGACACGAAACATTGAATATTCATATAATCTTAAATTCAAGACGCCATTTACACAGTGTTGAATTTACCACCATGATTTTGCTGTACAAGTCGAAGAGTTGATTTTACCTATTAAAGGATTCGCTACGAATTATAATATGTATTAGAAGGTGAAAATATTTTCAAAATATCGCCAATTTTTGGTCTTGAAATAACCAACATTAGCTAATTAGTTTTCCATTACAATTAAAAAATGCTCGAACAAACTATATTATTTAATGAAAAATAATAAGAACATTTCAGATTTCAGAAGTCCGACAATTTTCAGGGGTTTCCAATTCTTTACTCGTTACGGGAGGTTGACCTCTATAACCCCCCCCCCCCCAGCAAATGAGGAGTGAAAGAAAGAGAGGAAATTTGTACACCAGATTCAAAGAAAAAATTGGCTCCTCAAGTAGATTTATAAAATTTAAACACATCAATATAAATGATGACGTCATTGATCTCTACTTTGTTAAAATTACTTCATTTTTAATTGGCAATTTTTTTTTTGGAAAATTAGTTCTGCTTTTTTTACATTTCTTTCCTGAACGATTTCCTCCGAGACTAACGTCAATTAAAAAATTCTTTAATAATCGATAACGTCATCAACCTGTCGGAAAACGAGAAATTTTGAACTCAAGACACAGATCAACGATCTACCAATACATTTTTTCTTCCTTTGACGCGAAAACTTCTGCCAAAACAATTTTTCATCATTTTAACAAAAGTATCGACAGTTAAAATTAGGCCCCTTCCCCCTCCACAAATAAAAAAAACCAGTTCTTTTAAAAGTAGTTTTCTCTCACCACGTTTCGTTAAAAAAAAAAACACAAACAAAATTAAATTGAAATTGTTTTTTATTAAATCTTTTTTATTAAATTTCTATTTGTTAAATTTTATTTTTTTAACTTTTTTTTCTAAATATATTTTCTAAAATATAGTTTATAAAATACATTTTCCAATATATTCACTTTGTTGCAACTTATTTTACATGATAAATGTGACGGGCCCCTCCTCTCCCCATATCAACCATATACTAATTTTATATGTATTTTAGGCAATTTAAGAATTAAGACCAGACGGGATGGGGGGGGAGTATTGATTTTTTTGGAAGAAATCCCCCACAAAAGTCTATTCTTCTACAAAATTTCAATCAAATTCGTACCCCTCGCTCATTTAAATGAATCTCCCTCCCCTCTCCTCCCTTCTCGGATATCTTGTTCCGATCGATAATGGCTTTTTTCGCGAATCCCCCGCCTTCTATTTGCCCAACCAAAAAATAAACACAAATAGAAAACTCTTATCGGTTCATCGCGAAATAAAAACAAAATTTTATTTCAAACATGTCCTCGTTTTTAACAATAAACTTCATAAAAAGAGGATATGAGGTTATACTCATACACACTGGAAAATGCTCAAAACTACTAATTTATTAGATTTTGAACCACTTCCTCGTAAATAAAGTAATTTAGATACTCCATCTTCATGCATGGTTCATACGTTACACATATTATACTCGTACGTGTGCTACGTATATAAATGTATTGAGATTCGGATTGAAGATTAAGCTCGATATGTATGACCACAAAAGTCATAATATCAATAAGTGTGTCCGGAGGGGTGAAAAATTATCGAAAAATCATATAAAAGCAGTTTAGGTTGGGAGGGAGAGGGGTGAATATTAGTGAGCATTCCTTCTATTCCACTATGTATTTTTAAATTTAAAAAATTTCAACATCCATCGTTGAAAAAACGGAAATTTCTTTATTCATCAGCGTTGCCCAAATGATCGATCGAACTTAAAAACACATCCTCGATACTCTTCAACAATTCGCAAATACTCCATTAATCTCATTTCGAAGTTTTATACCACGTGAAAAAAAAATGCCACATCTGAAACGCCATTCTGGCTTAGATTCAAATTCACACCAGAAACATTGTCTCTTTATGAAATTGCGAATTTAAAATGACACATTAATTATGATAAATTACGAAGGCGATTCGTAAACGTGACGAATCGAACTTGAAAAAAATACTGCGAAAATGGAGATAACCCAGTTACCTGGTTTAGAGGGGGTCGAGCAAATACAGAATTTAAATCCGAATGATGATTGATACTCGTAGGTTTGGCGGACGAACGAGATAAAAATATTTCATTAAAATAACTGCGATGGGGAAATGCATTTGGTGAAAAAAACTACTCGTACATACGAGTATACGAGTATAAATCACGATAAAATCTAATTTACGCTTGTTTACAGTTTCAAGACATGCAAAATCAAAATAAAAACAACGGGCAGCGAACATCTTCCATAGTAATAAAATTAATAATACCGGCGTCTCAATGCGGCTCGTTAATTGGTAAAGGCGGATCGAAAATAAAAGAAATTCGCGGATCGAGCGGTGCCAGTATCCAAGTATCCTCTGATTTATTACCAAATTCTACAGAAAGAGCAGTCACCATGACCGGAACTAAAGACTCAGTTATTCAATGTTTATATCATATATGTTGCGTTATGTTAGAGGTAAATTTTCGTTTGCGTAATTAACCTCTTTATTTTGGGCGAGATAACTCGAAAAATTTATATCGCGTTTAATTAACCATCTAATGGCGAGTTGAATCGATTCGAGGCGTCGCGAAGGGAGTATTTAGGTCTTCTATTTATATAGATAAAAATTTTCACCTGGCATGAGATCAAAACGCTTTACAATTTAAATCGATCAACTTGGCTACGTTAATTAAACGCGTCACACTTGCTTTTTTTTTTCACCACAAATCTCGTCCAGACGACTAATACTTGACAATTTCAACAGTCTCCGCCTAAAGGACCAAACATTCCATACAGACCGAAGCCCCATCTCGGCACGCCGGTCATCCTGACCGGCAATCAAGCGTACCCGTTGCCAGGAATAACATCCAATCCGGCCGATGTAAGTACCATTGTTTCGGTACCCGGGTGTGGGTCTCAGGGACCTTACTCGCTAGTTGTGCCTTCGATAAATGGCGTTACTCCTATCGCAGTATACGATCCTATTATCAAGAACGGACAATTACCGGCTGCAATCCCGCATCCACTCCCACCTGCTATGCCTGAAGTAAGTTCACAATGTTCGCCTTAACCGAACTCTCGTTTCGTCGCACCTTTTGCAAATGGTTAACCTTGATACCTTGAGGTTGTCGAGTTCGAATGGTGCGCTCGATGAGTACGCCATTGCGATCGATAACCGTTCCTTTGCTCCTTCAAACGTCAGCGGCGGATTCGGTGACAATGTGATGAATTTTATTCCAATAATAAAAAATAAAAAAAAACACCCCGCAAAATAACATTTTGGAAAACCACCAAACTACATAAATACATAATTAAATATACTAGGCGATGCAGGAATAATCTGGTGCTCCTTCGATAAACAACATAGGCAACGAGAACAGCGTAACGTGATTCAGCAATTCTACGTTAATAAATTCAAAAATCGATGCAAACAAGAGAAAAGAATTTCCCAAAGTAAAATAATCCGCAACTTAACCCAACAAGATAGGCAACATATGTTGCACCTTATTGTCGTCGTCATGTCGCTGAATCATCTAATTTTATTGAAAACCCCTCCCATGGAAGAAATTTCTTCCGCTATTAGTGAGAATTTGCGAGATTTTGATTAAAATTTGAATAAGATTAAAGGCAACAAAAAAAAAATTATAACCAAAAATAAAAAATATTTTTGTTATAATAATTCTGTAAAAAAAATTTTCAAGAAAATTTTTAAAAGTCGTTAATTTAATTTTAACTTATGCAAAAACAAAAATCAAAATCAAGTACACAAAATTGAAAACATATTAAAAAAGTGCAAATTAAAGATCAATTAAACTAAAAAATTTAATAAAAAAAAACGAATAAAATTAGGAATAAATATTAATTAACTTATGTCGAACAAATTGATCACGCAAACTTTTTTAAATTTAATCAAGCTTTAATTTTTTTATTTGGTGCTTCTTCATCAAAAATGGGTTGTTAACGTAAATTTTCCGAGTCATTTTCGACTGTTTAATTTTTTTTTTTTAACTTTGATGATCTGAAATTTGAAAAAATTTTTCAAGATGCAATTTTTTCCAATTTTATAAACAAGACATACAATTAATTTTTTATGCTTCATGATTTAAAAAATTATTTTTTATAATTTTTTGTTTTACGTACCGTTGATACAAAATTTTCAAGTTGTTTTTCAACTTTTTTAAAATTTAATAAAAAATAATAATGAAATTGAAATCTAAATAAAAAAATTTTGAAAATTTATGAAAATTGAAATGAAAATGCGTAAAAAATGAAAGAAAGAGTTGAAAAAAAAAAGACGAAAATTAATAATAAATTTTCTTTTTAAAAAAAAGTCCAATAAAAAATACTTTTTACTTGGAAAATAATATAGCCAGAATACAATTTCTAAATGTTGCGTGAGAAAGATGGGAGGGGAAGAGAGAAAGCAAAAAATTCAAAAACAACATTTAAATAACCAGCATAGGCGTAAAAAATACTAAAACAAATATTATTTTCATAACTTTAGTGGTTTTTCAAAAAAATCGTATCAAAAAAGAAACTACATATTTTAAAAATACAAAGAATAATTGAAAATAATAACTTTTAGAGGGGAAGTTGTTAATTTTTTCTAACAACTTTAATCCTCCTTTCCGACCTTTTTTCGTTATAAATCGTCATTTCGGGTACCTTAGAAACTACGGGGCTACTTTGAACGGTTATTTTCAAGTGAATAGAAATTTACACCGCTTTTTCAAGACAATTCAAAAAATAAAAAATTGTTTTTCTACTAATTCCTAAAAAACTCGAAGTAAAAATTGAATAAACATCAAAAACCACGCAAATTTCGACATAACGAGCGCTTCTCCAATACCACATCACTTACACTAATCGACGGAAAAATTTCCCTCGTTAAATTGCCCCTCGCATAATCTCTAGGTCGTAACTCGAGTAAACAACTGAAAATTGCACCTATCCGCCGCTGTCCTCGTTCATCCTAATACCTGCGTCAGCGTCACTCCAAAACGATTAAAATCCGCCGCCCGACGTCGTCTTCCACGCGACCTCGTAATTCCGCCAACACCAGCCCACACATCAGCTCGCTCGCAAAAAAAAAATTCCTAAGCCTTACACGCGCCACCGAGTTGGAAATTTTTTAAGCCGCGGTTCGTATCCACACGAGCTCGTCATCAATCTTAATTTCGCGGCAGCTTGGCGCTCCATCGAGAAATATTTTTTTCCACGTTCGCATTTCATCACGCCGGCCCGTCGTCGGTCGTTTAGGGCCTATCGTCCCTTCTCTCCCGCTTCTTAACGTTTCCGCCAAGTAAACACCTGTTGAAAATTTAAATACGTACCAAGATGCGGCCGCGAATGCGAAACAAAATCGACGATTATCCCTGCTACCGCACACTTCGTCTTTGTAAACACGGCTCAGGCCTTATCCTAAAACTCTTTTCATTATAATTTTCGCCAAATCCGCGATACGCTGAAATTATCGTATGTACTACAATCGACCCAGACCACAGAAAAAAAAGTCTAACACCGTGTAGCGAAATCTTATACGATTGAAATTTCATTATTCGTTTAAATATTACAGATCGGTAAACTTGGTAACCCTTTAGCAAATTTAGCAGCTTTAAGTATAAGTGGATTTTCACCGGCGGCTGCAGCTTCCTTTAATCCGGCAGGTAAATTTTATCTTTTATCCGTTTTTACCTGCTTACGCTAATTTAAACTAGCTCGCAAATTAATTTCCCATTTAGTTCGTTTCACC
The DNA here is from genome assembly GCA_003261595.1 of Maconellicoccus hirsutus. NCBI lineage: Eukaryota > Metazoa > Arthropoda > Insecta > Hemiptera > Pseudococcidae > Maconellicoccus > Maconellicoccus hirsutus. The sequence continues at coordinate 51,394 of QBDW01005343.1, read as the reverse complement.
GAAGCTACCAAGCCAAAAGGCGCAAAAAGCGAGAAAAATGTTAAATTAATTTTTTTCCTTTCCTTCGACGGTAATTCGCCGACTATAAACGTATTATCTTCTACGCGTATATCTTCGTATACACCGGGGAATAATTTGCCGTAATCGTCTTACATGGTGTAAACATTATTGAGCAAAAACAACCATCTGCAGGAGCCTCGATCGATGGCCTACTTAAAAATTGTACAACAATCGCGTTTATTTTTTTTTCACCTTTTTTTCTCTCACACGAGATGAAAGTTTTCCTTGAAAAAAAAAGTTTCGATCTTTATACGTAGTACATAATATAAGGTGTTTTGAAAAGCAATCGATTCCTTTTGACATATGCCATAGGCAATTCGTCTCACATCGAGGGTGTCCAATTGCGGAGTAGCGCGGGTGCAGGGGCATAAATCATAGATGATGTTGACAGAAAGAGAAAAAGGAATAGAGGAAATTAAGAAACAGGAATTGGCAAAAAGTCCGGTGACGAAATCGTTCGTTATATAGAATTTTTAAGAGGCATTTTGTTGAGACATTGTGTTGGGGGAATTTAAATTTGAAGAAGGAAGTGCAAGAGGGGAGCTTTCGTTGCATTGCATTTTTCGTTTTACGATCGCGTCAAAATTAGACATCGTGTAGAATACAATGTAGATTGAAAAGAGACAATTTTCCCACACGCAATATAAACGATAAAAACGAAAATCCTTCGTGAAACAATTTCATTAAATAGTGCATTAAGACATTTTTTTTGACAGAAATTCTATAAGAGTAGAAATCGTTTCGACAGATGAATGATTTCTTCAAAAATGAATCAGTCGTTCGCAAACTATCCAATTTGAATCATTCTGTCGCTAAGAAGCGACTAATTCATCTAAGAAACCTAATTCACAGAAATTCGTTCATTTTACGATTATTCAAAAAAGATTCATTCGTTCGCAAACGAATCGATTCGAACTATTCTGTTGTTAAGAAGCAATTAACTCGTCTAAAAGACCAATACACAGAAATTCGTTCATTTCACGATTATTCAAAAACGATTTAATCGTTTGCGAACGATTTGATTCAAATTGTCTCGTTCCTAAGAAATAATTATTTTGTATAACAAACTTAATTCACAGAAATTTCTTTGTTTGATTACGCCACTTTAAAAATAATTCAGTCGTTCGCGAACGATTTGTATTTTTAGAAACATTCAAATGGAAGATGACAAATTTTAATTTGATTCTCAACGCTTATTAATAAAGATTCGTTCATTTGACAACTTTCATTCAGAAATGAATCAGTTTGCGAACGATTCGTATTTATGATACTTGAAAGTAAAACCTAACGTGGTTCGGTTCATTTTTAAACGTCTCTCAATAAGGAATTGGTTCAATTAGGAGTTTTTTTAATATATAAATCAGTCGTTCGCAAACGATTTAATCACCGATGGATGATTCGTTCAATAACAATTCAATCGTTTGGGAATGATTTGATTCGAATTTTTTTTAGCATACTGATAACGTAAGACGAAAAAGAAATGGCTCATTTACATGAAAAAATTTGTTCGATAATGATTCAGTCGCTCGTGAACAATTTCATACGAATTCCTTTCATATCATTTTTGTAGAATTGTACCGATAGTATGAAATTGTAATGAAAATCTAGCTGATTGAAGAAGTTAATTTACAAGACAACATTCGTTGAATAATGGTTCAATCGTTCTTGAATGATTCAAATGGACACGAATTTTCTAAATATTTTCAAATGAAAGTAATTACTAAAAAATTTTCAACTATTAAAAACCTAATAATTTCTTAAAAACATTAAATTGCATCGTTCCGGAATGATTCGTTCACAAAATAATGATTAAATCGTTCGTAAACGACTCCAAAGAAGTGATATTTATTTTTTTTTTCGTCACAACTCTTTTTTTCTATCTAAAAAACTCATTTAAAAATGAAAATAGACTCGTTCGTGAACGATTCCTTCTAGTAGTCGTTCGTGAATCGTCTCCAAGCAGAGATGTGACCCGTATCAAGAATATCCCAATCCTCAAATAAACTCACAAAGTACTCAAACTATTTATACTCGTACCAATTAAATTACATTTCCGCGCACAAAAAAAGCCTAAAAAAAACTATACACGAAAAATACCTCACAAAATAAACTTTTTAAAAGTCTCGCCAAGTTTACGTATAAAAATACTCCTAAATTCGCAATCTGTCATTCGATATAGAAACAATTTTGCAAAAAAGTTACCTCGAGTCAAAAGTAACTCACCGTAAGACATTTAAAAATCCATCCATCAAAAACTTAAACATTTCCCATTACTTTGTTTTCCCTTCGCTTATAAAATTTTCAAAACACGAGTCTTTAAATAAAACAATACAGTCGTTGTAAAAATCACAAAGGAACTGCGAAATGATGCGTAAAATTGAGTATTAATAATTAACACTTCATTTTCAGCTATAGCCGCCTTGGCTGCGAGTCAACTGCAGAATAATTCTTCCAGAAATTCGGGGTTACAGCAAAGAACCTGCGAAATGACTGTACGCAATGATCTCATCGGTTGCATTATCGGAAAAGGAGGAAATAAAATTGCCGAAATCAGGTTAGCTACGTTAGGGAAAATTTTACAAAAGAGGGAAAATTTTTTGGGTGAAGTGATTTACGAAAATGTTTTTTTTTTTTGAGAACATACCAAGTCAACACTGATTAATCACGCAATCTTGGTTGCAGCTCACTAATTTTTCAAAAAAAAAATAATTTTTACGCCCATATTTCGATAGGCCTGCAACCAATATAACACAACGTAAACAGCGTTGCCCAACTGACCGTTTTAGAGAGTCAAATAATTATTGAATCACAATTTTTTATCTTAAATTACGTACAAGTTCGGGACTAAAATACGAGTAATTAAAATTTGAATATCATTTTCATCAAATTCATGAAATTTTCAGACAAATAAGCGGAGCTCTAATAAGAATATCAAACTGCGATGATCGTAACACCAACGATAACGTCGATAGAACGATAACGATAACAGGAAATTCCGAATCAGTAGCAGTTGCTCAATATTTAATAAATATGAGGTGAGTATTCGAGTACACTTCGACTATAGTATTGAAAATAGGTAAACTCATTTTAATATAAATACCTTGGCTACTGAAATTACCAATTCTAAACGGTTAAAAAATTAGGCATTTTGTTTATTCACGGTTAATAAAATTCCACCGTTATTTCACCATTATAAAAACAAACCCAAAAAGAGAAAAATAAATTACGAAAATTAATTCAAATAGTTTTACGTGCTTATGCTATAAACGATTTGATTACCTCAAGTCGCTATTAAAAAGAAAAGAAGAACCAAAATTGTAATTTTTTTTAAATTTCATAAACACGGAGTCGAGCTTTTACTTCTAAAACGAATTAAAAATTATAAAAAACAAGCTAGGTTTCCATTGCGTAAGAATTCCGAGCTTTCTTCCTACGAAATCCTTTCATCGCTAACAAAATCCTTCATTTTTTTCTTCGTAAGAAAGGGAAAGGGGAGCACACGAAATTTCAAATTCTGCTGCAACATGTCTTCACAATTCGACTAGACGATAAATTAAAATAATTAGTTTACCGGTAATGTACGCGATGTTCGTTTAATTTGGCGAGCATTTTAACAAAATAAAGCTTCCGAGTAAATCGCTATTTTCGAGTTGATATCACGTAATCGTATAAGACAGCTCTTATCTACCTTCGACGCGATGGAACAAATTAAATATGTTATCGGGTTCCTAAAATGTGTCAAAAATAATTCAGAAGGGAGATATTCGTAATGTGGTTTAATTTAATGTTCCTTCAGGTGCTCGTCTCCGGGGTTAATGACCGATTTGATTTGTGTTGGAGTCGAGCCAAGTTTCATTCTTTGGGACGCAATTTTTATACATTTTTGAGGGCAAGTTTTTCTTTTTTAAATTCGATTATATTGAATTTTATTTCATTGAAAAATATTTGATTAAAAAATTCATTTATCATAATTATTTTGAGAATTTGTAAGTTTTTTTTTTAGAATTGCAGAGTAAAAACAGAAATAAAACACACAGTGTGTTCCATATAACTCCCGAAAGGCTCAAGCGGCAAATTGAATTTAATTCGAGTAACACGGCTGGCCTATTTTTCGATTTGTAGGGGCCAAGAAATCAACTACATCATAACGAAATTCCCCATAATTTATAATTTTTTTTCTGTAACGAGTTCCCTTACTTCCAAATGTAACGAAAAAAAAAAAAAAAAAAAAAACTATAGGACCACTCCATAAACTCCTGTAAAATCCTACATCTGTGATTTTCTTTCCATAAAAACTAATTATTTTTTACGGATTATTTATTTATTTTTTCATCATTTACTTCATTAAATAAATAAAATATCCGCTTACGATATCGATTTGACTAGCTCCTGCTATACTTAGTCATGTTGTACCTTTTAGAAAAAGCACAACTGCATGAAAAAAATTTAGCGTCCGTGTAATTGCGCTTAAAACTGATGAATATTTCGCTTGCGTTACGTTAAATTTTATTATTAGTCTTACGAATGTATCTGGCAACAGGGTCGTCAGTTTTTACTTACGTGATTCTGCTGCAAAATCTGAAACAAACGAAAAAAAAAAAAAAAAAAACATTACAAAACTGGCGACTCTTTTTTCGTTATGCTTTTTATTTATAACATTAACAATATCCTTATTTTTATTTGGCTTTTTCATGCGTTAAAAGTCTGGAGCAGCAGAAGTTGAATCTGTTTTTACAAAGCAATTGTAGCCCTGGAATGCTGGAAGGGCCTTCAGACATATTGGCACAGATTCCTAGTCCTTTCACGTCTCTGCCAGAATTACCTCAGTCACCTGTTAAACCTGCTAACACATTTGACGCTACTGTACCTATATCAGAATATACCTATGGAAACCTGCCAGTTATCGAAAGTATACCTTTAATTAGTCCATGTAGGATTGAACATTTCAATAATGTAGCCACCGTTTCGAATGTTCAAGAAAAAGTCAACATTCATAAGCATAACAGAACTAAATACAAACCGTATTAGAATTTAGATTTCAAAAAAACGTGTATAAATTAAAGCAAAAACGAGAATTATCGCCATTATGTAAAAAAAAAGCACTTAAAGATAAGCATAATACGAACTTTCGCTATAGGGCAAATTTTTCTACGAGTTAATTCACCAAAATTTATCGACTGACGCCCTTTTTACTTTTTTCGTTTAATTCAGAGTGTTAATTAAAACGAAGGTATTTTTATTTTTTATATGGTAAGTTTCATGAAAATTGTAATACTATACATAGCGTATACCTGTGATTACGTTAGATTAGTAAATACTGTGATAATTTTAGATGGTTATATTGTACTTTACGTATTTATGTATAAAGTCATACAAAAATATATGTACTTCGTATGCAATTTCATCGATATTTATTTTGTCCTATGAAAACAGGATATCTAGCGAAGCGACGAGATCCATATCGATATCGAATTACCAATGCGGACCAATAAACCAGGCAAAAAATCAAACCAAATAAAATAATCACCTGTTTGGTATCTACCCGAATTGCTCGTTGATGTGTAAAAACACAAACCGAATGGATTAGGTGCTTAAGTTCTCTCAAAGCTCGAATCCAAGCTCACGTATGTTTTCATAACAAGATCGGAATCTGCGAAGCATAGTAAAGCATTTAAGATCCATTTTATATACGTACATACATAGTTGGTTAAGTAAATCAACAAGTTGTTAATTCCCGTTTGAGTGGAATTACTTGTCGAAAGCGTACTGCATTTAATCGTACACTGCCATATATAATCAATCGAAATCTAAGTTGTATTTTTTATTTTCCAAAAATGAAATTGTGATTGAAATAAATTATTTATGAGTAATTTAAATAACCATGTGTTCATCACTTACACGAGTAGAGCTTATCTGCGTTGTTTTGACTTCCATAAGTTCCGGCGAAATCTAACGAATACGCGAATTCGCACTTACACGAACTTCCACTAACTCTTTAAGATTTAATTTAAAGTAATTAAACTAATAAGGTAATCAAACAAAACGGAGAACACAGAACACAAAATTTTTAACATGTATAAAGAAGAAAAGAAACTTTTCATTGTGATTTATTAGATGAAAACATCATGACGTCACGATAATAAACAGCGCGAAAATTCCTGCAATTTTATTTATGACGCACAGCAACTTTCATCCCCTCTTCGTTGTTCTAACGTAAACGTGTTTTGATTGGCTTTGGTCAAAATGGAAGATCACCTCAAGGAATAGGAAGAAGCTATAGGTACCGACCTACCTAAGTTATTGGTTTGTAGGATTTGGATTTTTTATTTTTTTTTAAATTACTTGTTTCAATTTGGTTTGATCATTTTAAAATACTGATGGAACTAAGAAGAAAAGAATTATTAAATTTAGATTATTAATGAAGATTTAAGACTTGATAGTGTCGTTTTAACATCAGAAAGTTCAGCCTCGAAACCGGAGATGCATTTCTTGGATATTGCAACGTATCTGAATATCTAATAGATAATGAATTTTTCAAGCAGTAATTCACGGAAATCTACTTATCCATAATAGAATAAAGAAACGAGTATAGGAGTTTTGAAGTTCATAGTTTTACATTCGTTATATGTACTTTGTTAATTATACCATGATTCAGTGAAATGTGGCAGTTTTCGTAAAGTTTCACTTGATTGATCTTTTTATTGGAAAATTTAAAGGGAAAGTTTCTTTTTTTCCCTTTGAAAATCAATAAATGTAATGAGATTATATCAGTTTTTGATTAATTATTTCTTTAATATTGAAAAAACAGGCAGCAGAATTCACATAGCTTAAATTCATCAGTATAAAAATTCAAATACTTGAGATTTTGAGTTGTTTTCATGAAATTCGGTTTTACAAAAAAATTAACTGCACGGAGACTTCCTGAGGACGTGACATCACATACAAATATCTCGGAATTCACATCGATATATTTTAAAAATTTATGGAAATTATACTTCAAGAAGTAATAATTTTCAAGACGCCTCATTCATGTATAATTTATCATTTTGGAATAGAAATGTTCGAGTGAAAATTCTGAAAAGATTTTTCCCAATAAATAAATTACATTTGAATCCTTTGTAGCGAGGAAAATTGCACATCATATTATAGGTAATTCCTACTCAATAAAAAATATGTATTCCTACATCGTTCAATAACACAATAGCCTATTTTCATAATCTCAACCCTCTTACTCCTTCCTCTAGAAATTCAAATTGAAAATTACTTGTAATATTTGTATTATCAGATGCATCCTGTTAAAAGTGTGATCTGAAAACAACTTTATCACAACACGAAGTATATGCTCTTAAAATGGTTTCACTACTTGGATTATTTAACATTAAATAAAAACAAATTTACATTTATTATCATCCTCCAGTTCATTTATAACAAACCGTAATAAATTAAAAACTGCGACACATAAAAATTGGCGTAATACTTTTACAAAAATTATTTAACATAATACAACGAACAATACAAAAATTTCATTTTAAAACAGACCAAAAAAAGAACAGGTAAATATACATGATTATAAAATATTTAACGATATCAAATCCGAAGAAATTTTCGTAATTCCGACTTAATTATAAAAAAAAATCACATAAATCTTAAACAATTTTTTCATTTAGAAATGGCCAAAAAGCAAAATGCAAGAAATTGTAGAAAATCAAGCTAAAAAAGATGCATTTTCGGATTACAAATTACAAATAAAAATTTTCAAATGCAATTTACGTATAAGCGAGTATTTATAAAAAATAAATTTCCGATTTATAAAAATTTAGGAATAAGGGACAATTATTACAAAACATAAAACATGGAGCAGTCTTTTTCAATTATTATTTGCTAAAAGCGAAGATGGAAATGCGAGCGTTTGTTCCAGTTCATCAATACAAGAAAAAAAAATACAAATAAATTCAAAATAAATAATATCAAGGTAGGAATTTTTTTCATTAAAAAAAGTGTTGCCATTTACTTCTGTATTTTAAACATAGAATTCGCGAATTGTTTAAAAATTCCACCCGAAGCATAGAACTGTGTTGCACCAATCGACTAGACTTTCACAAGCTGACTTAAAAAATATAGGCTCACGAAAACTTAAAATTACCGAAATACTACAAATAGGAATTAAACAACGTTGAAATCTCGGTCGGATCAAACTTTGGTATAAAATATACTAAACGATTTTAAAAATACAATCACATGTGAAGGCACTTTAATTTGTCTTCAAAAACAACCTATAGCGAACAACAGAAAAAAATCGTTTAAAATTAGAAAACTTTCCGAGCAGATAAAATGCAATTTACTTTTGTCAAACAGCACTTTCTTTCCTATTCTGCGGCGAACTCGGTGTCTGCGTTTCTGCATTTTGCTTCGGAACGATGGACATGCTTTCCGGTAGAACTAACATAATTGGTTCAATGGTAGTTGACCACTTATTCGGGGGCCAGACTAATTCTTCTAATCTGTTCGCCTCCTGTAAATTAAATTACGAGAATTTCATTTAATTACCTAACAAAATGATGATGGAAATTTTATATAAAATGTTCTCGGACTTTCGAAAGCGGTCGAGATTGGCTTTATGAGCAAATTAACGAAGGAAAAAAAAACTCGGTGAACTTTTATAACAAGTAAGAGCTTTACTAACCAGCAAAGTGGGAATTTTGCTACTTATAATGGATTTCTCTCTAACTGGTAATATTGAAATATCACTATCTGAAGATGATGTTTGTACGCTAATACTATTTAAAATAGGACAACTTATTCCAGTAACTGAAAAATAAAAATTAATTAATTAATTAATCAAACATGAAAAACGAAAAAAACAATTTTTCTAAATTTTCTTACGTGTGCTTTGTGGAATAAGATCGGGATTTTTATCATCTTCACTATGTGATAACGAGCCTTGAGATAATTGAGCTTTCCTCAGTTCTTCGGAATCTCGTCGTTTCCTTCGACGCTTCCTCAGCATCGTTTTGGTGATTAGAACAATTACGACGATCGCGATAAGTAGCACGACCGCCGAAATTACGATTATTACGGCCGCTAAATTAGTCTTGAGAAATGAATTCGAATTATCTGAAAAAATAATTGTATTTTGATCAGTTAAATTTTTCAATTAAAAATTGTAGGTAAAATTAGAGTGTGGGCAGAAAAAAATTAAAATGTCAGTTTCCACGATTGTTTCAATGATTCCCCAACCTTCACAAATAATTTGTACCAGTATTTAAAAAATTTCAACAACAATTGTGATTGAAATAATTTCCATTTTCGCCCGCTCCCCTTCCTAACACATCAAAAACTATAAATTTACAAAGCCGCGCCGCGTGAAACTTCGTTTCACTCATTTTCTCGTTCGCAGGTTTGCACCGTCGTAATTTCTAATTTACTACTTCACCATTGATTAGAAATCATGAGTAAGTTGATAGTTGTGAAAAAAGAATGATTTATAAGAAATACCATTACACGGCGAAGATAAAGTTCAGTCCTTTGTTGGAGGAGCTTAAAAATAGAATATTAAATTTAAAGAAAGTTTCGCCTCATAAATCAGATCAGTTCAGCATTAACACTCGAGTAACTTTTCAGCGTGCATTTTTCCACCGTTAATTAGCTTTTCGCCGCCAAAACAAAGCACCAAGCTTTGCTTTGGCCGAAAAAATACGACTTGGTTTTGCCGAAATCCGAGTCAGGGAGATACCATAGCTTTCTAGGAGCAGTTTACGTTGATTGGTTTACCTACCTATCGACCTTCTCCTTTGAGTTTTCGCCTCCGGAGCTGTGGTAACGTTCAGCAAAACGTATTCTTTACTTTTACCCTTAACGTTGGTCGCGTAAATCACGACGCGATATGAAGTACCGTGCTTCAATCCTGTTACACGGAATTCCGGTTCAGTCTTGCTGGTTATATTCGATATAACTTTATCGCCTTGTTCATGCTCTTGAATTACTTCGCAGATAAATTCTTGCGGCAGACCACCGTCGAAACCTCGAAGACACTTCACGTACAACCAACTTTCCGTTTTGTTGGCCACGCTGCAATTATGCGGCGAATCTGGTTTTCCTGCGTTACAAATCGTACGTTTATTAGACCCAGCTCGGTTAACGAAAATTACACCCAAAGATACTGCGAGAGCGATTAAAAGGTGGAGAAAAATTAATCGACGCTTTACGATGCGACGCCTTATTACGTAAATACGACGCAAGTTCAAGGCCCGACGTCGAGATGAAAACGTCGTAAAATGCTCGTAAAACTCATCTCATTTTTAAACGCTACTTCGTAGTAAAATCTACTCCGAGACAAGTTTAATACGTGAAAAAACGTCGAAATTTTATACGCGAATTGCGCATCGACGCGGTAACGTGCTTCAATTTCTGAATCGAAGCTAAAAAGTTGCCAAGAACTCGTCCCTCCCGTTCTGCCATGATACACGTTACGAAAAACTTCGTACGCGTCTTTTTTGACAGCTTAATTACAACGTATAACGATCCAACGTGACATGTGAGTGCACAACTGACGTATTGTTGGAGTTTGTGATAACAGTTATTCAGTAGTTTATGAAAAAGAGGGGGGATAACAAACATATTATATAATAATATACCAAAAAATACTCGCAATATTGATGTTTTTCATAACAACTTCAATTTGGCAACACTGTTTTTTATTTTTAGCAATTTTTTTTAACGACGAATAAATCATATTTTCGTTTGCGCAAATCGTTCATAAATGAATGTCAATTCAAAAAAAAAAAAATCATCTCTGTTCCGACAAGAATAAATATTTTTATACATCAAATCGTTCACGAACGACTGAACAGCGGGAAAATGGGCAACAAATCACTAATAATAACATTTTTTAACATACTACATAAATGTTTTCATTTTCATGACTTCTTTTTATAATGAAAAAATCACGCTAAAGTGATGATATCTTTATTTACAGCATCCAAAAACCAAATGAAATAACTGAATTGTAATTTTGAGCGAATCGTTCAGAAACGAACATCCAATCATCACCGAATCGATCGAGAACAGATTCACCTCTGGTTGAAATTGCTCACATACAAAATAATCTTTTTTATCAAGCAAATCGTTCGCGAAGAGTCAAACAATGACAAACAACGATGAGTCACAAGGTCGAACGAATCATTCGAGAACGGTAATAAAGATTTTATCTAATTGAATCATATACGAATAGTGATATTGTCAACTTGAATGAATCGTTAGCGATCGACTAAATTATTGAACGAGATCAGTAAAATCATCTCTTCAAAAAAAAATCACTCACGAACGACTCATCCGTTTTGAATGAATTATTTGCAACCGATGAAATCATAGTTCCAAGTAAATAATTTGTAATAAACTTACTCACAAATTTAAAAGAATCGTTCACTAATTACCAAGTCATCCGTTCGAACGAATCATTCGAGGACGACTAGATCATCAACTTGATCGAACATGTTAAAACTAGATCACTAATTTTCAAGATTAAAAAAATTCATCGTTCAACTTAAAAAAATCATTCGTGAACAGTGTTGCCAGTCTACTTAACAATTCAATTAAACAAAAAAATTCCCAAACCGAAAATTTATAATTATTTGAACGAATCAGGTTCTTATTTAATTTTTAAGACTTTCAGCTCATTCATACAAAAAAATTCATCTCGTTCCTACGTAATAATCAATCTAGCCTTATTTCGCGGCACGTTACAAGCAACTTTCAAAACACTTCACTCTCATGTTTAATAAGCTCCACACACCAATCACCACTACTTATCTCGATTATGCGACATCATCAAACTATAAATATCTATTCCTCTTGGTAAAAATTTCCCTATTCATCACATTGTTTATACCACGTTTTAGGCGATAATTCGCATTGTTATACTCATTAGTCATTACCGATTCAACATCAGAAGTAATGTCGCAAAATCGAGGGTAAAAATATGAAAAATTTACCACTCGCAAAGTCATACATCTTTATAGAAGTCGTCCGCAACAAAAGATACGCTTCATTAGGTCCCTTTGTACGCGCAATTCTCACTTAATGGGCATTTCAACGGTACATATCGTTCATGGCGCTATATAATATTCCACCATGAAAATGCATTTCACAGACGGAATTCCATTTTAGTTATGCATTTAGACCGCGCCACCACGAGCCTTTTATTTCCCTACGATATTATCGTTCTAGTCATCTTGACTCGGCTAGGAGGCGCTAAATAAAAGACCGAGATTTGTCGTCATCTTCTATAACGTAGTCCAAGCGCAATGTACATTTTATCCTAGCTAATCGCCGTCGTATAATTTTTCCCACAACTACGTAGCGGAAAGGTTGCCTAACAACGGGCTTCGGGTGTTACGGCGTGATGTTTCTTGTTTCGGCGTTTTTTGGCGTATATATATCGCGAAGTAATCGATATTTTGAAAAAATGATAAGAACTAAAATTACTCCTGATGAAATTTCCAACAAAAAACATTACAACCTTTTTTCTCCCAAGAGCCATATTAAAACCGTACATCGGTCATTTTTTTGGAAATTTTTGGAATTGGAAGCATGTTGTTATTCATTGAGAATAACCTGTTCGAACATGTTTTTTCATGTTCATCACACGACTTCTCTTGAAGTCGAAAGTTTCCATATACAGTATATTATATTATATTGTGTATATATGTGTGTTAGAAAAAAATGGCATCGTTTTTATTTGAACTATTTTTCGGTTTATGAATCACACGAAACGTAAAGTCTTGAATTTGCTCATTTAATGAGGGGCTTAAAATATCTGCCCGGTACATTTTCGCTCCCGATGATACCGAATCTACCGACCATCATGACTACGATTCACCAGATGACTTCGGCGAAACTTACCCGCTGAGACAACGTGAAAAACACAAGGAACCACTTGAGGACCGAGTTCATTTTGAGATGAGCACAACAAGGTGCCATAATTAGTCTCGGTGGTCGGCCTGTATGTAATAACACTAGATCCGTTTTTATTGATGAAATTATTCACCGAAACAATATGAACCATGGAATTGTTGAAACTCCACCGAAACCAAGTAGGAGTCGGATTACCATCGACTTGACACGTGATATTAATCTCTTCGTTTCGTTCGGCTCCATAGACACGTTGCTGATTCATACGACAAACCGGTTCATCTACAAAGACCAACTGTTAAAACGCTATCTACACACTATCGTCGAACTACTTACATTTCACATCCAGTTTCACCGATTGACTGACCGATTCAGCTTCGGCGTTTTGGGCAGCGCATCTATAATACCCGGAACTATTTCTAGTTACTTGTTGCAGAACCAGAGTTTGATTACTAATTATAATTCCGGCCGAAGGATTACTGGCGATTTGTTTATTCTGTAAACCACAAGAATATCTTTGAAATCTGCAAATTTTTTGCAACCATCATTCGACGATATTAAATGATATTTCAAACAACGTTTCAATTATTCTTTCCAATATTTACATTCTTCTCCTCGCAAACAAAAATAATAACGGGCTCGGAAAAGAAAAAGTAAACCAGCGATGTGCTTTTTTCTATCATTTCTCCTCATTTTCCCTCTCGAGTTCCACTTTTTTCCTACTTGAAAAAAAAAATGAAAAAAAAATAACCTCGACGCGAAACCGTGATTTCGAAACTATATTAAAAAACTTCAATACCAGAAGCACAAATCGTATTAAATAAAATTCGCTACTGTTACGTTTTTTCAGCCAGAAGGAAAAAAAAAAAAACCATCGCCGATGTAACTCCGCACGTTACTTCAATGAAGTTATTTAGTCGAAGAGGTAATTCGAAAATTTACTCTTGGAATTATCATTTTTCGTTATAACGTGCGCACAAAAAAAAGCACATAAATAAAATTCTCTTCGCGTAGACGCTTATACAAAAAAATTCCTCGTCAATGGTAAATACTACAACGACGATTTATGTTTAGGTTGAAGGTTTTTTTCTTTTCTACTCTTTTGGGAATTTTTAATGCAATTCTAATGTTTATTTGATTTTCGTGTTTTGGCTGAGATGCAATTTCAAAGCATGTTTGGTTTTTTTTTTTCTTCATTATTACGTTACACTGTAGTGTATGTTTCGCGAAAAATTCGTTGATTTATGGTTCAAACTGTCGATTCCTTTGAAATTGGAAAAGGATATAATTTCGAAAGAGTACTACCTCAGATTTGACTGAAATCCGCCAACGAAAATTTGCGCAAATCAACGTAAAAGCTCCAAAAACCGGTTTACATTGCTGAAATTGATGTAAGGGTCCAAAAAGTCTAAGTAGAAAGATGACGGTAGGAGGAAGCTGATCGTGAAAAGACATCGGAGTTAATTTCAATTCTCATTTCCAAAACCTCTCACTCGATTTGACTAATCATATACACAAAATCTCAACACGTCTCTCCTGCAGACACACACGAACAAAAGTTACTCCAACGTTGCTATTGTCGTATACTCAGTACTCGCTACATAGGTAAACTCTACAACACTCGTAAAACTTAGCCCCGATAAAAGAACGGAAACTACGGCGAGAAAAAAAATGAAAAAACTTACATTTAATAAGTTTTTTATTTTATAAAATACGATAGCGCGCGAAGCAGCTATACAACACTGAGTAAGTTGGCAGCATTTTTTACACAGATAAACTTTTTAACTTTACATTAGTATTCAACGAGAAAGTTATATCTTTTTGTAAAGGTTTTCAGCCTTTTGACAGCGAGCGTTTTTCGGTTTAGTCCCGAAAAAAAAATAGCCTCGGAGTCTGGTTCATGCATCGTCGGAAATTATCGAGCTTTTCTCATAATTTTTAACAGGTTTTACACCGAATGTAGCTTTGATGGATATACGAGGAAGTTCCGAGTTTTTACAAAAATTTTGGCGCTTTTGTTCCGATGCTAATTCGCGTATTGAATTGGACGTGAAATTTTCGACGATAGTTTATCTTTTGCAATTTGCACAGACGTTAATATAAGGTGTTCCAAAAAGAAACCGAGTCATTTAGAAATACGTTTACACAGTACGAAAATAATTTGGAAATGATCGCGATTGCATTTAAATTCTGATCTGTTTTGTGGCTCTGAATAACAAATTTCAAAAGGCCAAAAAAAACCTACAAAAGCTAATAAAAACACATTACAATGTAGAGAAGCTTACACCATCGAAAAATCCAAAAGGGAAAAAATAAATGTCAGGAAATTCCCCAATACCCAATTCAAAAGGGACTGGTAGTTCACACAAAAACATTTCTGGCTGACGCTGAAACGTCCCTATTTTCAGAGAACAACAGGAAACTTGTTACCAAGGCGATCATTCGCACTGTCCTTATTTCGGCAAGCAATAGAAAAACATGTCGGACGTCCTCATTTTGGAACAATAGGAACTCGATTGGGACTGGCAATTCGTAAAAACGTTGTCGGACGTCGCTACACCGTCCTTGTTTTCAGGGAACAATATGGAACTTGTTACTATGGCGACTTTCGTGCGGTCCCGTTTTTAGCGAACGATAGAAAAAAAAGTTACCGAACGTCTCCACTTGAAAACAACAGGAACTCGATTGGGAGAGGTAATTCGCATAAAAGCGCTGTAAACTGCCGCTGGAACACTACTTATGTTTTCCAAAAACAATAGGAAACTTGTTACCATGGCGACTACTTGCGCGAACCTGTTTTTAGC
This sequence comes from Maconellicoccus hirsutus, assembly GCA_003261595.1. Classification (NCBI taxonomy): domain Eukaryota; kingdom Metazoa; phylum Arthropoda; class Insecta; order Hemiptera; family Pseudococcidae; genus Maconellicoccus; species Maconellicoccus hirsutus. The sequence goes on along the minus strand of QBDW01005343.1, from coordinate 35,621 downwards.
GAACAATAGAAAAACCTACCGGATGGAACTTTTACCAGAAACGACGATGGAATAGAGTCTTATACCACTGCACAGCATTGTTCGCGTCCGGGTACCTTTTGGGAAAGATGTTTGGCAACGGTGCCTCCTATTGTTCTCCAAAAACAGGACGTTCGGATGAACAACCGCAGGAATTTTATTTTTTTGGGATATTTTCTCCAACCATTTAAAATCGGTTTACATTTTTTTCGAAGCTCGATCTACTGGTGTTCAATATTTTTGTGGACCGTTGTTTTGACCTTTTTTTTTTTTTTTTTTTTTCAAGAAAAGATTTTCGGAAGAAAAAACGAAACGAGCGAGATTTTTTGACGCATCAACTAATTACATCGAATGTAATTTTTAGGTAACTATTTCGTAAAAGTAAGTACATATTAAGTAGGTACGTACTACGAGTACCTTATACAAATACCTTGTACCATATATAATACATGAAACAATAAAAATTACTCGTATGAACAAAAATTTAAATTTATTTTCATTATTTCAACGAAAAACAGCGTTTTTTGGGTGAAACCTTAATCCACGAAATTTCCACGCGATTTCCACATGTGGTTGAATTTTTTAATAACTAAATACCGCTTTTTATTTAACCCTAAAATAAACCAGAGTATCTCTCAAGCAAGCTCAACCACGCCTTAAAAAAATGCAATAACGTTCCGCTAACAAGAAAAACATCACAGGAAACCTTTGCGAGAATTTCAAGTCGAAACTCAACCACGTTACGCAGATTGGCAAAAACTCGACTAAAAGCTTGCAAAAGGATTAACAAGACGCTAGTGCTCGTATAGGCAACATATAAAACTTTAGCGATTTCCCTATTAAACAACTCGAGTGTAACGATGTTTGTTATAGAAAATCTGCGGATAAAATTTTACTATAAAATATTACGTTGGTTTTATTACAATTTCAGGTCTCGTGCCAGGTAAACATGCGAGTACGTCGAAAGTGATACAAATATTACCTTTCGCGATATGCTTCTGCGCGTTCAACGATTATGAATAAACCGTCGTTCGTTCTTCCATAAACAAAAATTTCCACCAAAGACGTAAAATGTCATTCGTAACGATTAGCTTTGTTGGTACTTTATAATGGAGCTTATTCATTAAAATGACAAACAATAGCTTTTTTCCCTTTACTTTCAATTCATCGTAAGCGAAAGGGAAAAAAAAGATCCTATGCCAGACATAACGAAGCGAATTTTTCCGCGTAGTAATCTCTTATAAATAAAAAAGAATTCATTTCGGTAAAAGCAATCGTACGTCGTAAATTCTCCGCCCGTAAAATGTTTCAAGTCGGAAATTTCGCAGCAGTTTGAAGACCACGCTGCGTCGTTCTACGCGAATTTTTTATTACCCGAATTAAACGCTAGTTTCGGACGATGAATTGAGGCTCTTTTCAATGCCTCGTATAAATGCTTAATTGATTCGCGAAATCGAATATACTTCGTGTTTTTTAAGCCCCCCCCCCTCCTCCAACTCGTATCTTTTCCCCATACGCCTTTAACGTTGTCGTGATCGGCTTACGACATTTATTGTCGATTTTTATGGCTCGACTCTAACATAAGGGATTGCCAGTTTATGTATTTTCCTAAACGCATCGAACGAGCGAGTGGGAGATCGAGCAAGTTGAAAGATTACACGGTGAAGGGGCAACAGTAGTCAAAGGGGTCAAAAAATTACGAAAATCTTTTATCACTTTTCTTTTTTACAACCGTTAATTCCGTCTTGAATGACGCACGTTCTCTTCGCAATTTCAATTTTTAGCTTAATACGCTCCATAAATCGCTCAATTTAATAGATGAAGCAAAATTATTCATGATCAATCTGACGGATATTTTTAGATCTACAAAATGAGTTATTTTCGTTTTTCGTCAATTTCACATATTTTAGGAGTTACTGTACTGAAATTCACAAGTTACAAAACGCTGGAACTTCTTCAACATTGAAGAAAATGAAAAATTGCACACAACTTTTTCGATAGTACTAATTAATAGTTGGAAAATAAATTATATGCAATTTCTGCCTACTTAGCATACATAATGGGTTCAGGGGATAGTACCAATTTTTGCCACACTCTTTCATCAAATTACATCCCCTTAGCAGCACCTGCCCCTCCCTTCCCCCCTCCTTCATAGACCTGAACAACGCCGTCATAACCTATTAAAAAATCTCCACGACACGTTCGCTACCCCTGCACAAAGAAAATGGCAATTTCGCGAATATACTACACGCGAACTGCTTAAAATGTAAATAAGCAATTACCGCTTTATTGTTATTAGCAAACTGTTTAACGGAAATTATTCGTTATTTCATATTTACAACAACGTATACACCGACGTAGTGTAACAAAGTTGCAGCGAAAATTAAACGAGAATTTTACAAAAATTACACACAGTCGAAACGAAAAACGACACCGGCGGAAATTTTCACAAGTTTTGGAAAAACTACGCAGAAGAGAAAGTAGCAAAGCAGCTCGTAACTACAAAAATTACGCCGAAATGTAATTACTTTCACGACGAATTTTCACCAGACATGTGAAAAATTAAAGCTCCAAGTTTATCGACCTCTGCGCAATCTAGCTTTATTCTTTTGTTCGAAAACAAACTTGGCAATACACGACGGGAAAATTTCACTTGTGAAAATCACGAATATAACCGAGATAAATTTACAACGTGACGGATTAAAATTGACGACGTTGTTAAAATTGTATCGTTGAAGTGAATTTTTTTCAAATGGGCAAAATTTTCGAATTTTCGACGAAATAAACTCAACGCCGCCGCGCCGGTGACTCGTCGTTTCATAAATGTCCTAGATATCCAATAAATGTCATTTGATGTGTTATAAAAATCGCAATCTGGAGAAAACAAAAGTGTACTGGAGGCTCCAAAATGGCTTAGCGATGCGAAATTCGAATTTGAGATGCGACAGGGTAGGACAGTTAATTTTGCCCCCGTATTTCGTCATCCCATTAGTTATTTTTCTATCAGTTAGTTTATTTGATCGATGTGCTTATTTTTTTGCCAATCAATAATTTTTCTTGGTCAACTGGAAATTTTTCACCAATTGACTATTTTCTTACAAATCAATAACTTTTTGTCAGTCAATTATTCATTTGTCAATCAGTCATTTTTCTAAATCACTTCACATCAATCTTTTTATTCTATGAATTCTTTTCACAGTCGACTTGTTTCTTTATCATTTGGTCAATTTTTCATCGATCAGTTTATTTTTTTGTCATTTAGTCAGTTTTTCACCAATATTCTTTGTGAATAATTTTTTGGTCAATCAATTTGGTTATTTTTCGGCTTTCAGTATATATTTTTTGCCATCAAATTATCGTATTTTTTAGCCAATTGTTTTTTATAATCAAATAGGTAGTTATTTTTTCATCAATAAACCTGTCTCTTTTTTTGTCAGTCAGCTTTTCTGTTTGGTCAATTAGTGTCGCTTTTTCCAAGGAATTTCTTAGATTTGCAAAAATTTCAATACATCAACACACCAAGCACGTGTGACCGAAGGCAAATGTGAAATTTTATGAGACTTGGATTTTTGGTACCTCCTTTCTTTCTTCGTTACCGCAATCAGCTGGACGAATCTCAGCGCTCCTTGTTTCCCTGTGAATCAAACGATTCTTACCAAAAGAAAAACAACTCTCGGAACATATTTTGTTCACTCAACCGTCATATGCTGTATCACGACGCCGCCTTCGCACACCGAACTCCAATCAACATGAATTTCATGACCAAAAAGCATCTCACGAAGAAAGCCCGATCGTTTAAACTCATAATTAAATCATTCCTGACGTGTTTCAGGCTCGCAATACACATTACACACTAGGCAAACACGTACAACGACGGATTCTTCGAAAATCCAATCTGGCCGCGTTAAACGAACTAAATAATTAAGGCGTTCGCCTTCTCGTCGAGGTATTGTTAAGTGCTCGCATTTTTCACCTCGCTCGTTCGTGACGTGCAGAAAAAGGTAAAAAAATACTCCTAATAGCGTATGTATAATGCAAACGCTAATCACTTAATTCCAAATACGTGTTGTTCGGGCTTGTACGTATTTTCGCCATTAATAAGTAAACGTGTATGACTTGAAACGTTTGCAATAATCTTTGTGATACGTTGAACGTTTGAAAAACTTTACCCCAAGTTTAATTCGTTGCTCGGGCGTACAAACGCACACATAAACTTATATACGTACATTTGAGATTGTATATAAAAAGCTAAATGTACAAAGAGAAAGACAGAACGTTTGTGAAATTCTCTTGAAAAGTTCAACTTTTCAAATGAGATAACCGAAGAAAAACTTTTTAATGGCATACGCTTTGGTCGCGTTGAAAAGCTAAAAACCGAATGCTTTATAAGGAGAAATTACATCGATATAGAAAATTCCTCCGTAGCTTTTCCTCCTCCCTCAGCATTTTTACGCACGCATAACGCTAATTAAAAAGATTCGCGTTAAATACGTCGCAAATTTACACCACGTCGATGAAATTTATACGACAAAGCAAACACACACGCGGCTGCGGCGAATGTCAACCATTATGATTCATTTGGATCAACGTGTGCTTGAAAAATACGGCGCCAAAAATACGCAACCTTCCTCTTTCGCACGATGCCACCGCGTACACATGTTTCCTTGTCGGCTTGCGTGTTTAATTTCCACAAAAGGACAAATTTGGCGCCACAAAAAGGACCAGAAAAATGTTTACAGTGTTGGCAAATCATCGTTAATTTTGGCTATACCGAGCTGGCGTGCCATCCCCACCGCATGCTCCCAAAAACGTTTAACATTCCATAATTAACGAATTGATCTCGAAACAAGGAGAAGAAGGGAGTTTAACTTTCAATATGGAACTCTACGCCGCCGGAGTTTCAATTTATATATTTACGATTTTTTCGTCGCGAAATTTTCCGTCAGACTTTCGTGTCCGAGTAAAGTAAATTTTCGGTTTAAATTTTGTTTTTGTTGTTTCACAGGAAAATTCTCCTGAAGTTATTTTGAACAGATGCGTTAATGGGGCTTGAGAGTGCTCTCCCCTTCCAGATTATCGAACTCGTACAATCGTTATTCCATCATCAAGATGCATTTTCTAATAAAGCTTTCGATAATTTTCACAGCAGATTGTACATAAGACTACCCTCCCCCAATCGTAAAAAATTATACATCTCAGCGATAGGTATGAAAATTTTTGCTTTCGATTCGCTTGAGCAATTCTTCCATCTCTCATTTTTCATTTTGAAAGATTTGAATATCTTTGTTGGAAAAAAAATGAAACCCCCCCCCCCACATTAAAAAAATTGTGGCTCCAGTTGCGACTTGACCACTTGAAAATAGATTTTTTATGGATGTTTTTAATGCAGTAAATGAGTCAAAAGTCTATTTTCAGCAACATACTGTCAGTTATAACTTTTTCTAGTTTCAGTGACATTCTTTGAAATACCTTTGTCATTATTGTAGAATTCTTTTCTCCTTTTATTGCGACATGAAAAATTTTTACACCACCCCCTTCCTCTTTTACCATTTCTTTTGGAAATTTGTACCGATTCTGAATCCTGTCTCTTCTCTAAATGTTTACAAGCCGGGCGGGCTCACGAACAGAAACCTTCCTGTTATGAAAATTACTCCAATAGGTTTTGCAAATTTTCTAGGCAACATAGCACCTTCAATTTTTGATTTAAGCGAAAATTATAAATCACCTTTTTTGTAGATATTTTCATGTTCTATAAAAAAAGGTCCATACATATTTCACGTAAATTCAAAATTCAAAGAGTTACGGTGCTTGCCCCCTCTGCCTAAAATTACAGCTTCATTACTCCACTGATGGAGCTTCAGGGTCATGTAAGTAGGCTTCATTCTAAACGAGATATAAGCCTCTTTGAGAGACAACGCTCATAATTCCAGCCTTAAAGAAGCACCTCCTTACAACATTTTTCACCTCAGACGTCTCCAACGAGCAATTAAATTCTCACACATTCCCGTTCGTTAGCAAATAAGCCAACAATGTAGAAAAATTTTACGACATTCAACACGAACAATAAAAAAACGCGTTAAAAAAATCGTTGTAAAAAACACGACGAAAATCGTGCGTTTTTGTTGTTTCCTCCAATTCGGGAAAAAAATTTCCCCCATAACGGATGTTTTATAACGGAACGCGGGTGATAAATCCCCGACGAAATTTTCTCTAACCGAATAATAAAACGTGCCAAGGAGTATATCTGCACCATTAAGTAGCCGACGTAATGGCACTTTAATACGAATGGGTCAACGGGAGAAATTTTTGAAAAATTTTCATACCAAGTTTTCAAATTTATCGATCCCCTTTCGACATTTTATTACTCGGAATTGCATCTAGACGTAATTCACGTCGAATGGGCCAATTTCTTAACGAATCGAAAAATTCGAATTCGTCTACAACTTTCACGATCTAACTCTTAACATCCTTTTTATATAAAATACACCAGAGAAAAATAAATCTTTGAAATTATTTCCACAATTATTCGCAACAATTTACGGCTCCGTAGGCAAACATAGTTGACCTCATCGGTGTAGTTTGTATCGTGACGAGGTCGTTTCATTTTTCTTATTCTATCGGGCAAAACATTACTTTCTTAATTTTCAACCAATGCTTGAAAAAAAGCGGAAATACGTTTCGTTGTAAATTTGGTGTTTTTTTAATTAAAACTTTATTCCGACAAAATTACTGATTTTTTTCTTCGTCTAATACGACAGCGATAAAGTAGGTAGATTATCGAACAGAGAAAATTGAAAAGTTGCTTTAATTTGCATCCAGAGTTGCAGATCTTTACCCGGCATTACACGATGAAAATTGCTGATGAAGTGATTAATGTGCAAAACGTACCTTATGTGTGGTTTTAATTTGTACGAGTAACGGGGTCTTTGTTATTTTGCGACCGAAACAAAGTGGTGTGGGGCGGAGAAGAAGGGAGCAGTGGCGTCAAAAAAGTGTCGGATAATTTCTTTACGATGCCAAAAGGTAAAATATCCGGCAATTTTTCATTAAATTTTTTTGAAATTTCGTTTTATCCTCTCAACAAGTGATGCAGCGCCTTCATACCTATTCGAATTTTCAAGGTCAGCAAAATATTTCACAGTTTTCCATTTTCGGTGGATTTATCGCCAAGGTAAAAGTAATATCAGGCACATAGAAACTAAGCCGAAGTAGTTTAATGTTTTCTCGATAGATAGCATCACAAATAATTCTTGCTTGTTAGAACACGTTTTATACCTGGAAGCTGCGCGTTACTGTGACAACAGTTGAAGAAACTACGGAGGGGAGAGGAAAACAGCGCTACAAAACGCAGTGACGCTATCTATGAACTATCTAAGTTACTAACTCATTCCTACACTCTTTAAATGCAGTCTTCCTTCGCATCAAGAACCAAGTAACGTTCGCTCGTCTCGAAAGAATTTTCAGGGGAATAATTTTGATCGACTGAGCCGATGGTGGATCATCGTGGATTTGAAAAAAATCTATCAGATTTTGTTTAAAATAAGAAAAATGGCACCATCAACAGCTGCTTCAAAATCCTTTCTATATCCAGCCCGAAATCATATCCACATTGAAAAGAAAAAAAAACACAATGAAATAATTTTTTGAATTTTGCTGAAAAAATCTTCGACAATATTGAAAGTTCGAATTTTACTTATTGCCTAGACCGAACTTATATTTCCAGGAAATCCGTGTTCCTTACACAAGCTCCTTTTTCACACCTCACCCTCTCCGGGAAATCGCCACTTGAAAAAAGTACTCGAAGATCCCAGCCAAATCGATTCAATCTTCGCCTCCCCCCTCCGATTCGACCGAAAATAAGCCCACAAACATTTTCCAATCCTCGATAACAACATCGCGCCAATTAGGTACACGTTGTAAGACGAATTCGCCGGGGTAATCGCGTATTCTCAAACGGTTAAAATACCGACGCCTTTGGCTGTTTACGATTTATAACGTTAGACGGTGCTTTTGAAGAGAATAATTTGCTTTTGACGTTAAAATTTATATCACCTGAGGTACACGGCGAAGTCCGACCCGACCGTTGCTTCGTATTCCGGGTAGTTTCTCCGGTAGCTTAATTTGATTGATATTTTATGGAAAATTTTCTGCATTACGAGTTAGCGGTGATTTCGCCCGAAACGACGGTGCAAAGTTTTAAATAATAGCTAGTCTTATTCTTCGCGTTTAAATTAATGCTAACGAAGAGACTCTCGATTAGGTATTTATCGCCGCGTCCGAGAATTACCCTATGGTAGACGTCAAAATAGAGGATTCGGATGAAAAATCAGCGCGACGAGATTATTCGCGGGTACTGAGGGGTGTTTTGTTGATTTGTCACGTCCGCTTGATTATATCGACTCCTAGTTTTGCAGTTTTACAATGAGAATCATCTGGATGAAGCTGTAACGTGGGCATGGTTCGAGCGACATGTTTTTAAATATTTTTCTGCGCATCCCTCCTCCTCCACCACCCTTAAAAACTAACTAAAACGACTTCGGAGTAAGCGCCATGTCCTAAAGTCTGATTTTTCATGGACCTCTCCCGACGAAAATCAGTTTTTGGCTTTTATTTTCGCAAAAACTGGTTTAATCACAAAAATAGGTAGTTTAGTTTAGAATCAAAGTCACAGGTCATCGAGTAAACCTGGTAATGAAGGTCATTGAGCTTATACATCGAATTTCAAGTTTCCTCTTATATCGCAGCTCAAGACCAATATAGGTAGAACATCACTGAATAGACTAAAAAGCACCTGAAATACTTTTTCACATAATTTAACTCCTTTCGACTTCTCTTTAAACACCCCCTAAATTTCCAACCGAAAGCGCAACTTTCCCTTCATCGGGAATTTCAAGCGAAACCTTCAAACGAAAAAGAAAAATCTCCGAAATACCGAATACCTTCAAAAATACTGTTTGGAAAATACACAATGCTAAAAACCTCATCCACGTCATGCCTTCCCCAATGGGTTTGCGCGAATGGAAAAAACACGACCGGAAAATGTAACTCGTTCACAACCCCAACCCGGATGACAACGGCGAAGGAAAAATCCGCGAATAATGAAAACAACCCTCCGACGATCCCTATCTATCGAAAATTCCTGCATTTGGCAAGAACAAAAAGTTTAATTTTAATATTTTCTTAAACCGGAATTTACGCGTGTAATCGCAAATACCGATAAAATGTCACACCTTTTCGTTCTGTCGTTGAACTCGCAATCGATCATATTTCTTTTACGTTTTAATCACCGTCACGTCGCGTCGCTTACATTGTACCCATTTTCGCGTACAAGAAATTTAATCCAAAATTGAAAGTCGATACGAGCTTTCTTCTACATCATCTATGTACATAGTTACGTACGATACTGTAATTTCGCGTTATAAACGCGCTAAAAACGATATTGGAAATTAATACTTACGTTATGCAGCCATCGAATTTTCGTTATCCAAGGATCCGCTTTGATACTACATTCGAAATAAACGTCTTCGTTTTCTTGTATCGCCGACGAATTTATATTCTTGCCGAAATTCAACGATATTATAGGAGCGTCTAAGAAATTAATCCATTAGCATAATTTTTTCATTACGTTTCGCGTAATTAATATTCTAAAAATTTATAGCAGGGGGGGGGGGAATTCGACGATATTTTAATTAATTTTTACCATCGTAGATTCCACTCCAGCCTCCAGGTATCTCGTATACGTCGCATCGACCAACCGAACTCGAATTCATTATATTACGAGGCCTAACATGTCAAAAGTGGAAACGAAATTCACAGCATTGATGTATTAATTTTGAGCGGATTAAACAGATTTTGCGATTTCGATTAAAAAAAAAATGTCACCGAAAAGATCGTTTCACCGGAAAGAGGGATATTTTATTTAATTAACAAAAGTATAAGATTTAATTTTGGATTTTGGTAGATTGGTAGAAGTAGAGGTACTCGTACTTTACAGTGTAACTGCGAAAAATTTCTAAAAATATGCTTTGCCCCTGCCCTCTCCAAATGAAGAAATGTACTTCTATAGGGTAATCAGACGAATTACGTTAACGTACCCACTTTCGCGAGTCACGACCCACATACGCCGCATCTCCGAAGCTTCGAACGCGAACTCGACCTTTGTAACTCTAACTTGCTCCATCGACGCGCTATCTTCGCAAGTTCCACCGACGCGACGCGACGTGTAATTCCTCAAACACGTGGAAAAATACATTTCGCAACGCAGACGTCGTGTTATGTTAAGTTCTACAAAGTCGGTAAAAGCTCAGCATTTGGCTTTTCTGCGACATTACCCGCTGATAAAGTCGGATAAAAGCGATTAAGAAAATAGGTCGGCGCGAGGTACAAACGAGTGGAATAACGACGCCTTTTTTGTTTTTCAATTACATCAACATCTACGTAAGAAACGCGAATTAACTTACAATTAACTTTTAGCGTCCAAAAGTCTTTGCGTTTCTCGTGCGGTACGAATATGTTGGTAGCTTCGCAAGATAACGTTTTGCCGGAATCTGCTCCTTCGGGCGTAAACATAATAACGCTGGTTGAGCTCCTGCGATCCGCCGCAACCTGCAATAAAATACCAAAACGTAATTAAATCGCCAATTCGCGATGCGATAACATTTCATCAGCGACAAGGCGCCCGGCAATATCACTGGCACAGTTTTAATTTCGACCGAGGTGTTATCGTCAACGAAAAGCAGCGCCGCCTCACCGAGTATAAGTTTAATAAAAATACCTTCGAAAATTTTCAAATATACCTAGGTATCTGAAAATTCGTCGAAATTAATCTTTCGCGATGGAATAAAACTACAAAAAATATGGAAATCATGATAAGATCTCGTAATCTCATCCGATTTGTATTTCATGTACAAACAACGACCTCAAAAAACTTTTTTAATAACGTTCACTCTGCGACTCCGGGCGATGAAAAAATTTCAATCCTTCATCGATAATTCGAAACGCTAAAAAAAAGGAAATTAATAAGCGTTAAATTTTCTTTCCATTTGACCGCTACGTTCGCTTTTTACATTCTCAAAAAAAAGGAAACGCCTTTTTTTTTTTTTTTTTTTTTTTTATATGAATTCGCGACCCAATCAACGATAAAAGAACACGGTTTTTCCGCACCGGATAATATATTTGTTGCTATTTTCTTTTCTGGTTGAAATGGATAATACATTTGAAGAAAAGTTTGCGCAAAAGTCCCGCGCGTGAGATGAATATTAAACGCGAGGACCTTTTACTTGCACGTCGAAATGAAACCTCGGGTACGTTTCAGCTGGGAATATTAAAAAATTTCCTGCGCTCAGAACCGACTAGGTTAAATGGCATAGAATGTGTTTTCCTTTGTGATTCTGTTTCTGTTTTTTCTCCGCATATGCTAGACGAAGAATTCGTCCTTGATATGCACAATGCTAGGATTTTAATTGAGATGAATTGGTATTCGAAGGAAGTCGAGCTCAATGGTAAAGTTCGACGAGTCAATTCGGCGATAAATCTTTGTATTTTTCCTTCTGTCAAAACACAAAGTAAGCAATAAAAAATGCTTATTATTTATATTACGCATCAACGGAAACACACAGAAGCCCCTGATTACGTCAAAAGGGGCAGATAGAAAAGTTTTGCGTCCCCTGGTCGATTTGATGGGGCACGTTTTATTATCGAAGAGCGAGTCCAGGGAAACATGTTGAAATGAATGAAGTCGAGGATTCACATAAAATGGCGGCTTTTCTGGTTGACAGGAAAGCGACGTTTCATCATAATGTGGATTTTGAAGGAAGAGAAGTGGTTTTATGAAATAATTAATAATGACTAAAAATCTTGGTTACGATTAACTGTAGTATGTAAGGACTTGTTACGATGAACGTCATTGAAATGTGCAAGTGTCATGGTCGTGAGTGACATTTTTATGATCATTAATCATGTCTTGGTAGTTGGTGATCATGTCACTCGTACGGTGACAGGTCATTATTAATGACATATCACCATGGTACGTATGGCATGACGTTGTCGTGGTAATAGGTGTGGTGTTGATATGTGATGATCAGTCAAGTGATTATTTTTTCTCCCAAAACGTGTTACGTATGAGTCGTATATTCATGTTTAACGAAAAATATAATTTTTTCATGTCACCATACCATGTCACAGATGACAATTCATTGTCAAAGTGACGAGTCATGGTCAGGAGTGACATGCGATCAGATCTTGGTATCGTGTCAAGTGACGCGATATGATGACAAGTCACTGTTATGGTGACGTGCCATGGTTACGAGTGGCATGTGACATCAAATGACGTCTTCTGGTGAATATCATTGTCGCGAGAAGACATGAAGATGTTACGCTATACAATTTTAGTCATTAAGATACTACATCCGCTTAAAGCACCCCTCGCTCCTCAAATTTAAGAAATACAATATCTATCGAGAGGTGTTTTTTTTGTTCACCTCGAATGAAAGATATTTTTTTTTGTTATTTTTCGGGCCATCGATGTAGCTTCCTCTCCTCTTCGGTGCAAATAAAAACATTTGTAAGAAAGGTGAGGTATTTAATTGGTTGGGCATAGTATGTACAAGAACTAATGTGAAACATTTTACCTGTGCTTTTTTTTGTTGGTAATTTCAACCAACCCAAACATGCGACAAGGTCAAGTTGAAAGTTCCTGTATATGCTTTACGAAACACCCTATCCGAAAGAGTTCACAAATGAGTAAAAATATGTAAATGGGTGTATAACAGTTGAAAAAGAGATTGTAGAATACAAGAGGAATACGAAATTAAAAATGACGACCGAGATCTGAAAGCGTAAAGAATGAATTAGCGGTTCAGCGAAAACGTTCCCAATACTGGAACATTTTGTATCCGCGTACCGGAAAATGAGTTTTCTTTCGGCTTTTTTCTCGAAACATTACCCGAACGAATTTTTCGGTACAAAAGCTCGCGACATTTTGGGCGATGTTACGCAAATCTCGCGAGCTTCAATTCCGTCCGTATTGTATAAACGTGGAAATTACACTAATTTAACTTTTCGCCTTAGTTTGACTCGGCGCGGAAACAGACCTGAGCAAGTGATCAGAATTTTACGCCTTTAATTTACACCCAGTTGAATTATTAAGCGGCCGAAAAAAAATACAAATTGACGTACTCTATTTAAAATAATTCTCGCGGAAATAACGTCACCGCGTCAACCTGCCTTCGCTTACAAATATTCAAAACATTACCGCTTTGTGAAAGTTTTTTTCTCGAAATTAGTTCAACCAGAATAACAGATTTTCGTGATTCAATTCCGCCACCAATTCCCAGTTTCATTCTGTAAAACTCATATCGAATATTGCCTCGACGGTGTTTTTTTTCCCTTATTTTTTCCTTCCACATTCTTATTTTTTTTCATTTATATTTTCAACGCGTTCACCCTCCGACGTCCTTTACCACGAACAGGTAAACGCCGAATGAAATCGTTTGACGGTTTTCCTACTCCCCACTTCTTTCCCGCTCCCTCCCCCAACCCCAACCCCTACCACGGCTCGCGATTGCTTTCGCTATTTTTCATTTTCATTGAACGCATCAAACACGACAGGTGGCGGAGTCGACGCGTCAATCAGTATTTAAGATTTTCGTTACTTTTGTGTTCTTTTCCGCTTCCTAGAGACGTTTCAAATTGATTCCAGAAGCTCGTACCTTTATAACGACTCGTTTACGCGAAATTACTCCTCGTTAAATTTCGTCGCCTAAGCTGGCGATAATTTGCGGTATTTTACGCGTATTTCGCATCACGCCGTTCTTGACAACTTCGCAAACTATCAAGGTGATAATTCGCGAAGCTTGATATTTGCGTCGAGCAGACGTTGATAAGTGATCTTTTTTCACCTCGTATTTCTCGCGAACGCGAAAGAGAGATTTCCACGCTTTGGCGCCGATAAACTTTCGAGGGAGGTGTGTCAAAATACGCTGAAGATGATGCTCGTTGATTGTATTCATTTTTTACCTAAATTACGTATTCTCGAAATAATTATGTTTTTGTGGCTTTTATACGTAGTTTGTCATATCACCCGCATTGCGATATTACTTCGTCGTTCTTCCCAAAAGATACTAAGTAGGTACACGAGGCGAGTTGATGTACGAAAAAGTTACCTAATGAAAGCTCGAAAGTTTAATGGTTATGGTTCTTCCGACGTGACGTCGAGAATTTCATCCTTTTGCATTTTCTTCATTTGATTTTTGAATTTTTGGCGTGAAAAAAAATCAGGAAAAAAACTCAAACCGATCAGTTTGTAGTTTCATTGAAATCTAAATTTGAAATTGCATGATACCAAAATATCGATATCGAAATACTACGTTTGTAACATTGATGTCAAAACGTCGAATCCAAGTATCAAAATTAAAATATCAATATCGAAACATCAATATCAAAATATCAAATTTGAAATATCGATATTGAAATATCAAAATTAAACCATCAATACCGAAACATCGAATTTAGAATATCGATATCGAAAAATCGAAATTGAATTATTCAATTCGCGATATCCACATGAAAGTATAGATCTGAAAGCCAAAACATTGAAATATCATAATTGAAACCCCTGGAATATCATACCAAAATAACAGCTATGTAAATTTACAAAAATTTGCCAAAAATTAAAAAACAAATGTACCTTTCTGCAATTTTGGTTACAGAAAATTTATAAATTTTCCAAAATAATCACGCGAATACGAATACTCTCGAATCACTAAAAGACACACACCTTTTTGGACACCGTGTAAAAAAAATCTCTTCTCAGCCTCGAAAAACTAAAAAACCCTGTTCCAACTGTTACAAATCTCAGCACTCCACAAACATCGACGAATCACCGTAATATAATTCCGCCAAAAATTAATCCTTCGTGCTACCGAAACGCTAATCATACTTTGAGCATTTCTACATCAAAGGCTTATTTCTCCCAATACGAACATTTCTTCGTTAATTTCAACTTTCTCGCGTTTCTCTTTAAATACATCGACAATATTTTATACATTTTCGTCCAAACTTGTCCTTAATTTTTTCCTCAACTTTTTTAATTGTAACTTATCGAAAGTTATTTAATGAATTTCTCCAAGCCGCGTATTTCCCTTCTTTTTCATCTTAAATTTATTTCGTCTCTGGAAATTGTTTAATGGATTTTTTTCCTTAAGGACTATATTGAAAAACTCGAATCGATCAAGGTATTTGTAAAATACAAATTCGAAACTTTCGGCAAACTTCCATTCGTCTAAAAATCTCCGATTTCGATATCGTGCTTATTTCAATTGCAAATTTATTCCAAGTCGGCGTATAATTCTATGTACATTTTTAATAACCCTCATCGACCAATTAGATATTTCACAGGCTGCGAAATCACCCGACTTCTAAAACGTGAAACTACCCCGTCGAAAGGAAAAAAGCGTCCATTCGTCGCGGCACGCTTTTAAGCACAGCAAACACCATTTCCGCTATCTTTTTATCTAAAAGAAAAAAAAACCGAGAAGGAAAAAACCTCAAAAATTAGCCGAGCGACATTAAGAAAATTGAAATTTGCATGTCGTAATTAAAGCGTAATTCAAAAGATTCCCTTCCTTTTTGCACGCAGCCAAAAGCCACAAACATGTAGCCACTTCCTTCGCGCGTCCGCTTATTAATGGCTTCCAAAGATAACGCTGGTTAAAATGCAGAACCGCCGAAGCCAACGGTTGGCTTTTGTTTTAACGCAAACATATTAAAAACTTGTCACATTATGCTGCAGAAACACGCATTACTTCGGTATTTAATACCGCACACAATCGTATCGTGAGCCACGAAGTGAGCAATGGAAAAAAAAAGGCCACGTTATCTTTACACAATGTCGCATACAAATTCGCCAAAGGAAACGTATTCAATTTACGAGATTACAATTGAAAAAGTAAACATAGCTATCTTCAAACGATCATCTATACGACGAAATCAATCTAAAGTAATCCTCTATGTGCGTGCACAACCGACACGTCCACACACACACACACACAAAATCTAATAAAATTTCTTAATGAAGCCACATCGACCGAGCGAATAAAAAGGACACCATAAAATAAATACTTTAACCCGAAAAACTACACACGCTGAAAAATTACTCAAACCTTCATAAACGTTGCGCCATTTCGTGGTCGTATAATTGCGCCAGCTAAAGAGACAACATCTTGCTTCGGCTTCCATCCTTCAATGTTTACATATTTACCGCGTTTTATTTTCGCCAAGCTTATTTGGTAAAAATTTCGTAAAAATAAGGTAATTTATTAAAGCTCGCCTTTTTCGTCGTATTTCGGCCGTCTTCTTTTCACTCGTTACGTAATTGCTTTTATCTTTGTTTATTAGATAGTTTTATTTAAATTTATCAGCGGGTTTTCGCGTTTTGCGAACGGCTACGCGAACTTACGCCGAATATGAACTATAAATCATTTCCACGGTTAATTTTCTTTCACTGTTGAAACCATTAAAAACCCGCGGTTTTCTTCGGAGTCGTCGTGTAAATTAATTCTTTTTTCATTTCGTACCTGAATTACCTCTGTGGGACCTTTTGGACAAATTCGGAAACCTTGAGTTCCTCAACCCCGGAACTGGACCCTCACCAACTGATGACGTCATCCAGCAAAACGTATCGTTTGCAACCAGATACGAGCGATGGGGTTGTGTCGATGAACAAACAATCCAAACTGAATTCTATTCGTAGCGTCAATTGCAAAAATACGATATATGACGTCATTGATATATACTCCAGTCGATGACGTTATTAAAGAAGGCGTGATATTTCTCTCAAACACTAACGATACCCGCAAAAGAACGGATTTTTTTTGTAAGTTCCATTTACCCAAAAATCCAGGGGTGAAATTTTCACGGGATAGATTTCTCCTCTTCTTAAAGCAATTATATGACGCCATCAAAATAAAAATGAAACGAAATTTGAAATGACGTCATCATATTTAAATTTTACTGTTGTAAATAGCCGTGTCAAAAACTGGATAAACGAAATTTATCAATCATTACTTGAAACGCCGCCATTATTTTAGCAAAAATTTCTGAAGAAAAACCTACTGAAATTTGGTAATAATTAACGTTTCATGAGTAACAAAAATTAATTTTTACAAAAAAAAGTTCGTAAAAAAGAAATTGAGCAACCTTCTAAAGCATTCGATCATTTTTCGAGTATTTGTATTTGTATTTGTATTTTAATTTTCGATTTATTTTTTGAAATTATTTTTGTTTGTTGTTTGTTCGTGTTCGAACCTATCTGTGGATTAACGCCATGTACTGTCGCCAAGGCCACAGGCGTAACTAGAAGAAAGGATTAACCATTAGGATTTTTTCCCTTTTTCTATCAATTTTTTGGCGATTTTACTATTTTTGTATTATTTTTATAACTTTGTTGAACAACTTTTTGAAAGATTTCATCAGTTTTTGAGTATTCTCATTTGAATTTTCATTTTTAATCAATTTTTGAAATTCTTTTCGTTTGCTCTTTGTTTTTGGGATTTTTTCGCATTTTTTTTATTAATTTTTTGAAAATGTTTTTACTATTTTTGTATTTTGTTTTTATAATATCGCTAAGATTTTTAAAGCGATTCTTCAGCTTTTTTTTTGGACCAATAAATTCGTCAACTAAATAGCATTTTAAAAACGTTTATGATTCAGGCATTTGACAAACAAAAATGATGACGTCATCGACATACAGATATTTATCGTCGAAGAAAAGAAAGGAAAAAGGAAAAACTATTTTAATGAATTATCACTTTTTGCTTTTCACAAAAAATAAATTTGAATTTACAGGTCAATTTTATTGAACGAATAACGTCACTTGAAGATTTGATTTTTTTTTACTTGAAGTAAAACATCCGTCTATAAAAATCAACGTAGCTTTATATTCCAAAATTCAGATTACGACGTCATTGATTAAGTCTACCATCTCCGACCACACAATAAAAGTTCCAATATAAGCCCCAAACATCAAATCTTCCCCCCCCTCCGATCACATCAATTAGACAAAATCCTCCACACTCTTCCAATAATTAACAACAAATTAACCGTCTTCCTTCGAGCCTTACATCTCTCGGAACGTATAAAACGACCTAGTAAAAAGATTGATTACACTAAAAGCCGCAAAAAGTTGCCAACTCGTAGCTTCTCGGGGTCATAAACTCGACATTTCTGGTTTTGGTTGACCGAGCACTCGGTCAATCGCGTCGCCGACCCTGTGTAAATTTTTCATCTTACCGATACCAACTTCCAAGTGACATCTTGTCTTCTAGGTCTGTATTTAACTCGCTACAAAGCTAAAATACCGCACGACGACGCGTCAAAAGGCGAAAAACTTTTAGGTCATCTTTTATATTTATTCGCTCGCACCGAGAGAAATTTAACTCGACATAAATCATCACCACATAACAGCCTCGACATCGTGCAACTTGTTGACTATACGTAACGCGAGATAAATACATACATACAAATATTACCCCCAAATAATGAAAATTTTACACGTTAAATTTTTCTCCGCGATTTCCCAAAATTAAATAATTCGTCTCGACGAAAGCTTTCATCGATAAAGGGAACCATAGGCTGAATCGTGGCATTGTCACGTCGAGCCAATCTTTATCGTAACGCAGACAATTACCTCGTCGTTATTTGATATGCAAATTAAGCCGAAGACGTAGCCGCGTGCTCGTTTTACAAGCGCGTGTATCTAAACACTACGTTCAAATGAGTAAAGTTACTAAAATACGTCCCATGTAATACCGCAAATTATCTCAAAGTATCCTTTTCTTCGTAATTGATCCGGTAGCCCGCGTTCTAACACCGTCCAACAAACTTTATTGAAAAGCGAATTAATTTTCGCGCTTCGACTTGGCCACGTCGTCTCTCGTAGCGTGTAAACGCCAACTTCACGTTAATATTCGTAAAAATACCCAATTTGGCCTATCGCCTTAGCTTTCACCTCCTTAATTACCGTCAATCAAGTAACCATCTCTATATGCTCCTTTCCTCGCGTACGCGTCCTCAGCAAAACTTCATTCGCCGTCGTTCATTTTGGTCTTGATTTTACGCGTGAAAATTCCGCACTTGTCACCTCCGTCCTTGACCTCGAAGCTGCGTCGTCTTTAATCTGCCAACCGAAACTTTCCACGGTTCGACTCTTAAACGCTTCGCGACGCCGTTTTACGTGCGATAAATTTTCACCATTTTGACAACGTCACATATTCCAGTGTTGCTCGTTTCAACATCATTTGGCCAATTAACACGTCTATTATGTATTCGTCATAGGTCGACGTGATTTTAACTCGATTTCGAGTAAAAACGCGAATAGCTCATTTCGCATACAAATTCATTTTTCGGGGTGGCTAACCCAAACACGAACTCCATGAAATTTTTTTTCGACTCTAAAGCATGTGAAACGATGTTTCAAGCGATAATACGAGTGAGAACCCGGTGCCGTAAATCTAGGCGCTAACTCTCTCACAGTACGAAGGATCGAAGTCATCAAAAGTAAGATTTTCCGACCTATTCCCCTATCCTGCTCCATATTCCACCGATCTGGAGACACCGTCGAGGTCAATCACTGAAAAGTGCAAGTTGACAAAGTTGACAGTGAAGCAAAGCGAAAATTTCTGAGGTCACGAGAGAATGCTATTTGCACTAACAGAGGGCAGAAAGAGGGTTTTATGATTCCTTTCTTACTTTTCGAACAATTATACGGTAATTTTGAGTAGATACAAAAAAATTATTGGGATTAAAACGGTTCCTCGTTCAATTCTCGGCACCTTTTTTTTCCAAAATTTTTTGTACCAGATCATCCCAAAATTCATAAACCGATCAATCTTGCAATTTACCATGACAAGGTGATCGATCACGATGAAGCGAAATTACAGCAAATTTTGAGAAATACATACATTAAAAAATTGTAAAATTTTTGGGACAAAAAATGTTCATTGTTCGGTTCTTAAAACCTTTTGTTCCAAAAATTATTCTCCAAAGTCATCCAAAAATCCAGAAAAATGACGAATTCAATATTTCATTCAAAATGAACTTAACGAATTAAAATTACAGCAAATTTTGAGAACACAAAGAAAATTTTGCGACAAAAAATGTTCGTTCCTTACTCAATTTCTAACAACTTCCGTTTCAAAATTTGTTTACAAAGTCGCCTCAAAATTCACAAAAATTGTGGAAACAAAAGATATTCGATTGTTAATTTTTTACAAAAAGCTCCAATCTCGAAAAAATGAATTGAAAATCCTATTGGTTTTTTCTTTCCACTAGACTCCAGCCACATTTCGGACTCGATTAAACCACTGCAAGTGAATCAATGGCACTGATCGCATAAAATTCCGCTCATTTCTTGCGCCGAATCGCGCCATCCGAAATCCAAGAGTAATCTATATTAATGGTTATCCTAAATGACGTCGAAATAACATAAATCACCGCAAACCGTGTATAGCAATACGCCAAGTCGAATAGTATTTCGCTATCACATCTCTATGATTGATGAAGCAGGTCTCGACCGCAACCGCCACCCTCGCAGCCGTAATTTTTTCAACCCCTCTGATTCGTCTTCCATCGCGTAAAATCGTTCAGAAACGCGACAAATATCGCGCCTTTTTTAACCTTTCGCGTGCCACACGTTAAAAATAACCAGGTTTTTTACGCCCCCGTCTCCTTCGCTCCTGAATCTCGGCCTACACACACGTACGCTATCAATTTTGCCGCGATACGTAACAGGAAGTATACACGGATCGGAATTTTAATTGGATTCGTCCGTATATAACGGAAATAAAAATTTATAGCTTTTTCCCATAAATAATATCCGCGCCGTGTACATTTTTCTCGATTCGCTACATCGTATACGAGTACGTAGTACGTACTACGTACGAGTATACGTAGCCAGATATACGGCTAAATAACCTCACTCGATATATCCGGCGAAGGTTCTAACCAGCACTGTCAAGCTCGCTCTCCTTTTGTATAACTTTTGCTACGTATGAAGTATCGAAAAGTTCTTACTAAAGTAACTTTTTCACAATGATCTCTTATTCGTATTTTTCACCGTATTCGTTACGACTCGAGATGTTGTCATGTTTGGCAGACTTTTTGTGACTTTCGCAATACGATAATCCTTAAAGGAAATCATTTTCCGTAATACGTCATTGTCGATTCGGAATTTTTTTACGCTTTGTGACGTACGAGGAAATTTTCCATTTGATGGAAAAAAGAGGGGTGGGGGGGGGGTTCTTTAACTACGTTTATTGGGTCATAACGAAGTACATAATACACGACGAGTCAAAAATTAAATTAGGAACAGATTTTGTGCCGATAACTTTTTTGTAATACTTATTTTCTCAAAATTTTCTATTATTTTCAGCATTGATCATTTTTGTGGATTTTGAGGTGACTTTCGACGAAAAATTTTGAAACAAAAATTGTTCAGAATTGAACAAGAAACATTTTTTGTTCCCCTCAATTTTTTTGTATCTCTTCAAATTTCGCCATAATTTCACTTCGTAGTACCCAATACCCATCTTATAGAAAATTTCACAATTTGATCGCTTTTACGACACTTCACATGACTTTGAAGGACAACAAACTACTGATATGACTAATGAAAAAAATCTGCAAAACCGGTATTAAACCTCGTTTAAAACAATGCATTAACTTACCGAATACCGACTAGGAATCTCCAACATGTTTGAATCCTTCCACCAGGTGATATTGGCCGGAGGTCTGGATCCTTTGGCTTCACAAGTAATTTTGTACTGGCGACCAGCGCTCATCTCTTTGTTTTCGCCCAAAAACCTAATTTCTTCCGCTCCAACTAAAAAAAAAAAAAAAAAAAAAAAAAAAAAAAATTACAACTTGACTTTTATACGCTCGCGTACGGCCCACCGGGCTAATTCTATCCCCCCCGCTCCCCAACCTAATTTTCATTTCGTGATTCGCTGGTGGAAAATACAAATTTGTAGATTCGCGTTCCTAAAAATTTTTCAAACAAATTTTCAATTTTCCGTATGCGTGTACAAGAAAGAGAAAAAAACGAGTAAAAACAATTTTAAAACTAATTTAAGCCCGAAGAAATGAATAAAATAATTTTCTTTTTTCTTTGACAATTTCTACAAAAAAAAATCCACCGAATGGGCGTTTTTTACCTTTTAAAAAAACTACACCGTCGTAGATTCAAACGAAACATGAAAAGTCAAGTTATCGCCAGGTGCTTGCAGTTGAAATACGAGTACATATTCGTTTTTAATAAGGACGCGGCTATTTTACGAAATTATTTCAATTGAGATGTCGGATTCATTATGACGTTCTTTTACGTCCTTCATTTCTACTACAACCTAGGAATTGGAAACGTTTATGGGATCAGGAGTTCTTTTTCAAATTCAAACTTCCATAACACTTTTGGAATTGCGAACCTCCCGTGAGGAACCAGGAATAAATTTCAAAAAAAATCCCTAAAAATTGAACGCATTTATGAGCGGGAAACTCCATCCTAAATAATTCCCAGAATGACAAATCAATCCACAACTGGGAATACTATTCTTAAAAAAATTCCAAATTCTAGGAATTTAAACGTACTTAGGGAATAATTCCTTTTTTAGAAAAAATGTTCAATCAAAAATTTCTATATAATTTCCAGAATTACAAATCCATGATACATATTATTATAGCCTAGAATTTCGCGCAACTAGGAATACCATTCCTAAAAAATTTCAAATTCCCAGAACTTGAACATAATTTGGGAATAATTCTTTTTTTTAGAAAAAATGTTCAATCAAAAATTTCTATATAATTTCCAGAATTACAAATCCATGATAGTACATATTATTATAGCCTAGAATTTCGCGCAACCAGGAATACCATTCCTAAAAAATTTCAAATTCCCAGAACTTGAACATAATTTGGGAATAATTCTTTTTTTTAGAAAAGATGTTCAAACGAAAATTTCTGCATGATTTCCAAAATTACAAATGTGTGGTATTACGGCCTGCCTAGAACTTCCCAAAACCAGGAGTACTATTCCTAAAAATTTCAAATTCCTAGAACTTGTACGTATTTAGGGAATACTTTCTTTCTTGAAAATAATTTCTAAACAAAAATTTCCGCAAAATTTCCAGAAGGATCCTTACAGCATAGAATTCCTCACAACCGGGAATGCCATTCCGAAAAATCCAAATTCCCAAAAAGTGTTAAAACTGAAAATTTTCCATAAAATTTCATTAAAAAAATCTCATAAAAAACATCAAAACAAATGAAAAAAAATAATCACTTCAATTTCAACTACCCAATTCTTACAGTTGAAATTTTACAAAAAAATCAACTCCGCAAGTCATAAATATCCCATAAAAAACTGCTCTCGATTATTTTACTCGCGCATACTCACTTCCGCATCATGTTTTTAATTTTCATTAAAACGCAATAAAGGTTGCTAATTTACGAATTGGAATATAATAAACCGAAATGTAATAAATAGTATCATATACGCGAAATAAATTACGTACTAAGTTAGTCTGCCCTCAGTATACACATAAGGGTAATATTTAAAATGAAAACTTGCGCAATTTATTTAACACCCCTGAAGGACCATATGGCGTAGGGCAAACACTGGGTTATCCCTTTCGCTCACCAATTTCTTTTTTTACACAAAATACCTCATAGTGTAAAAATATTCTCATCATTGTTAAAACTCCAAAATGAAGGGTGAAAATTTCGCATTCATTAAAGATTGAGAATTGCAAAATTTCAAAATTTCAAAATTTACATAATTTAAAGCACGAACAGATTCGAAAATTTTCAAGTTTTAAATTAATAGCAGTATAAAATTTACTGATACTTTACATAATTCGTTCCTACGAGTAACTTTTACCTTACTCGTATACCCTTGAAATTCGCAGGCTTACCAAAGGCTCGATAAAATTACACCACGAACACCCTAAGCCATCTTATCTACGAGCAAAGAAATCTCGCAGGATTTAAGAATTCCACGACCTTGATAACCTTTAATGACGGTTTATCCTACATGCCCCACGTGATGTCACCAAAAAGGCCCACATAAAAGTTCCAAAACTCTCCGAGCACAGGCGTAGATCCTTAGCTCGAAAAATCCCCGAATTTTCCCGACAATTTGCGTACTTCACCAAGTATTCCTTGATTGTTAAATAATTGTATTTTAATTACAACCAACTACCTCTGTTAATTATACGAATTGAAAACCCTTCAGCTTCGCTTTCCGGCGAAAATAGTAATTCGAAAAAGGCTAAAAAAAAAATACCACACGATAAAAATCGCCGATAGCATTTGACAGGTAATCTACTCGTATTTATCTGGTTGGTCATTTGTCGTCGCAGCCAAAGTTTAAATTAGCTCGAAAATCTTTCGCCGTTGCTCGATGGGATTTATAAATTTTTTTTAATAGTGATAATCTACGGCCCATCGTCACGTCCTCGCTATACGCCATTGTAACACCGCTATTACGTCCCTCGGCTCCTAAATCAAAGCTCAGCAGTGTCGAATTTGTTAAAACGGATATATTTACACACACTCTAGTGTAAATACCAGAAACGTGATAATTTCAACAATACTTTCAATACGTTGAGAAATATTGAAAAAAAAAAAAAACTTGGACAAAACTTTCTTCAAGTGTCGTTTTTTTTCTAAACATTTTCGCCGAGAAAACTTTCAGCAGAAAAATAGGTTACGATATGAAATTTTTAATTTTATCACCATAAGAACTTAACGCCAAACTTGCTCAAAGCTCCGCAGACTTTATTCTATTAACTTGATAAAATACGCTTTGCTAATATCCTACGAGTACGAGTACAGTATATATTATACATAGCTTCGGCAAAATACACTCGAATTGAATTACATTCTGTCATGGCGTTTCTGCTTCGATTTCTGACGCGAAATATAATTCGAAACTAGTGTTCCTTTTTTTAACGATTTTCTCAAAAATAAATTATTTAAAATTTGTAATTCAAACCCAATCCGCTTTTTAAAGAAATACAAATAGACGATGCTTTGAACCTTCGAACCGACGATCAGGTATACGCGGGGCTACGTAGACGCTTGAATTATTCATTTTTTCAATATACTTCAAGTGAATAGATCGACTTCTTTTGCGCGACATCCAAGAGGATTTTATTCGTGAAAATTTGACGTTAAATTGGGATTTTTTTTTTTTGATTTATTTTCAAACGTATACGCGAAAAATCCCGTAAGCGTATTTGAAGATAAGTATCTTTGGGGAGGGGGCGAGGAATTGGATTATTCAATTTTTGTCACAGGAAGATGTTCGTTTAAAGTACGAAGCACGAAATTGACAAGTTTATTTGTTAGAATTTTTGTTAGAAATTCTTCAAATCGCGTAACCATCTAAGTTGTTATTTTCCAATAAAATGACTTAATCATTGAGGTCAAAAGCCTCTAAATTTTTTACGACGTCATTAAAAAAATACACCGATTTTAATTTTAAATCCAATCATTTTTCAACAAATCAGATTCCAGTCTATCTTGAAAATTGAAGGCGTAATTTCACTTGGATGACTAAATTTCTAAAAAGTTGAATGAAAAATTACCGCATAAAATTTCTCGAAAATTTGGTATTGAACGCTGAACCTTCATCTTTCAAGATAGGCAAACATAAAGCATATCACATTTCCGAAAAAAGGCAAATTAGTGAAAACGAAGTCGCCAGAACCCTTTCCAAGTTGTTCATGCGCCGAAATATGAAAAAAATTATTTATCACTTAAAACCGAAGCATTTTGTAAGATGGAAGAATTCATGAAAACAACCCAAAGCACAACAAACAAGATCTGTACTACGCAGAAAACCTTGTCCATCTGCCTCCCAACGCTCACCCTATCCACAACCCTTGCAATAAAAATCATACCGTTGTACTAGTCACTGGCAAAAACTAAAACACTCGTAAACTAGTCCCCAATTGGTTGAAAAATTCAAGCCACTAATGAGCACCGTCTCTCCCACCACAACGCAAAAGAACGCCTCGCAATTTAGCCAAAGGCGAAAGCAAAGGAACATCTACATAATTTATGCCATCACCACGCTGGACCTAGCTTTACCCCATCGACTTACGAACCCCAGCATAGGAAATTTTTGGCATCGGATTATTAGCCGGTAATTTAAACCTCGGTTGAACTTCTTTAATAATGAAAATATCCACGAAAAGCTCAACTTATGAAAAAACCCCTCAGATAATTCGACGAAAAAATGTATCGACGGCATATCTCTCTGTTTAATGATTTATCGACTAAACGTATTTCCTCTTTAGCGCGATTTATATACTAAAAACAGCACGCGCCCATCTTACAGGCAATTTTTCTGACTTTTAAGTAAAGAAGAGTTACAACGCTGTTATAAATGAACTCTGCTCCGGAGAATTTCACACAAGAAAAATCTACTTTTTAGAACCGTGTAAAGCTTTTTCTTGTCCAGTGACGTTCGCTCGAATCGTTGTTAAACTTTGTTGTTTTCAGTTTCCTTATTTTTTTCACCATCCCTATTTCTTTTTCTTTTTTTTTTTTTTTACTTAGCCTTTTTAGCGTACTCGGTACGAAAATAGGAAACGACCATGTGTTTTTTATACGCGACATGAACCTCGCGCAGTATCTATTTCAGGAAATTATTTCCGCAAACAATTCATTACCAGTGCGAATCTTTCGAAAAATCTTCATTATTAAATTATTCCGACTGAATTCGAACGCCAGCGAAAGTACACAACGTCGTTTCTCATACGTATTATGTACACTTCGAAGTATTTCACTAGTAGGTATGTAACAAAAAGCCAAAATAAAGATGTCAAGTGTCGGTTAATACGACGAGATGGTAACTCGATACAGAGACAGACCACTTCGTCACGTTTGTACCTTCCCTTCAACCCTTTTGACCACCTCTAACCGAACCTATATCCATTCGGAGTCGTTTCGGGACCTCGTTTATAAGTTACGATATGTGAAAATGGTTTTAAATTTCCTGCTCGTGTATGAATTCAAGGTATCTTGTAAGGCCACCAGGAATTATTTGCGAAATCTTAATAACGTAATATCCTCGTAATATTCAAACAAAATTCGATTTCGGTTCGATTCCGTGCAATAGAATCTAACTCACTCGTTATTGATGGTTTTCTGTTTCATACATGAGAATGTTATGTGTGAAAGTAATTGTAAATGAGAACCAATGGCCCAAGTTTATTCGATGAAGTATTTAGGAGTTGTTTTTGATTCAAAATTGTTGTGGAGGGAGCATTCGATCTACCTGCAGGGCAAACTTTGTAGCTTAAACTATTTCATCTTTCTGGATTTTTTACTCGACATCACTTGAGGATAATATACTTTGCGTTGTATGACTCAGTCCTGAAATACGGACTTGTGGCATGGGGTGGAGCTGCTGATATTCACATTGGCCCACTGATTGTACTTCAAAAGTGGGGAATTAGAAATATAATGGGTCTCAAAAGAAGGGATACAACTTTGGGTGCTTTTGAAATGTGGCGGCTTTCTATGTACACAAAAGAAAAACGCTTTTTAAAGTTGGATATACCCATAGGCAGGGGCTACGGGAACGTGATTTAGTTGCAGTTGCTCCCAACTGGCGTGTAGAAAGAGTTAGAATGCAAGCGCCGTATCGATTTCCCTCGATTTGTAATGGTGTTTCACGTGGGATTCGTCTGAAGCAGAATTCAAAGTTGTTTAGGGAGGCCCTGAAGGGCGAATTACTTGGTGGGAGTGGATGAAGATTTGAGGTGAGGTTGGTGGCGGCTCCTGTGTGTCTGCAGGGCTTTATTGTGTTTTCGGTTTGGTCTCGCGGTTGGATTGGGTTGGGATTGCTTGTTCTTTGTGGGCTTGGGTTCGGCGGCCAATACTTTGCTCTATGCTTTGATTGTAGAAAATTAGTATAGAGAGCCCCCCGTCGCTCGCGCAAAATGCGCATTGGTGCGGGGATACTTTTACTTTTGTTATATATTATGGTGTCAATATATCTCTGATCTTTCTCTCTCTCTCACTCTCTCTGCTGACCCCATCCAAATACACACTGGATCTCGCAGCGAAAAAACACAATTTTCCGCCAAATTACCCGCCAAGTTTTTATTACGCCGAAGAAAATAACGCTCGAATACGCGGCTTAAATATTGACAAAGTAAAACCCACGGAACTTTTTTTTTCGCGACTGAGGCCACGAATGTCGACAATATCAACATAAAATTTCAACATGGGCGCTTGTTAGGTTCGTTAAAAATAGAAAAATTCTCATTGTACGGTATCAGTTCAAGTTCTCTTTATTATGACTGGCTAAAATAAAACTTTTTATGTACACCCCCCTTTCACACCGGTCGAACATCCAAATAAACAGGTATATCAAGTTACACGCGATAACAAAAGCATTTCGTGCTGGTCTTTTCCCAAGCATCTCCATTGAGAAAAAGTATCGTTTTTTCGCGTGCTCGGCTTCGGCTGCAAGAGGGGATCGTTTTTACGGTGTGTTTCGCGTATGAAAATGGAACGCCGTATACTCGTACAGTATAAAACAAAGACTTAAAGAACTCTCTTCCCCTCAACCCCGCGCAAACACCTAAATTTCCATTTGTATTTACAAAACGCGGCCATTCGTACGTGTGCGTTAAAAATACCAATTTTTCACCACCTCCGCTATTTTATAATTATTCAAACCATCCGTCGCGTCGGTATATTTATTCGTCGAAATTTGAATAATTTTCAACCATAATGAATTTCAAGCGAAAGGCACAGGTCGAGCCCAGGTACAGTTACACACGTCGATAACCCGCGCATCGAAGAATTCGCGCCCAAATTAACGACGGCTCGTTCGCAAAAAGCTGCAACCTTTGTAACGCGCAAATTTACCACCACAAAGGTTAACAAACCGTAACATCACGAAAGATTATCTCGATTTGTATTCGAATATAATCCGCAAAATAACAGCTTCGATATCTACTTTAAATATCTACCCGTCGCGTCGTTTACACACCATCACACCGATACTCACGAACCCTTTTTTTGAGCGATTCGCCTCCGGAGAATAAAACGACAAAAATGGCTCCTCTGTTATCAACTTTTCTCGCGTATACCCAATTAACTAATCTTTACGTTACTAGCTTTATTAAAGCGGTTTATCGCCTCAGCTTCGCTTTACCAACCCCACGTTCAGGTGAAAAGCCAAAAAAGGGTTCGCAAATACCCCATTTTTACGACGCTAATGACGAACGAGAAATCTCGTTAAGACGGCGACGCTTTCCGCGCTACAAATCCGCCACTTTACAACGTACTCGTACATTTCGCGTAACGCCACGTCGCACGTTCCTTTCGCCGTCTACGCCCGCAAAAACACGCCGCAGTCTTGAATGTCATCAACTTTTAATTAGACTACGGAGACTTTTGATATTGTGCTACATTAATTTACGACAAACGCGTCGCACTCGTTGATTCAACGCCTGTAGGCTCCGGGCCGACATCGTCGAAACACCGTCGATGTAATCTGATGCTTTGTTTTGTCGCCGTAGCCGTGAAAAAAACGCCTTGTTTTTAGCTCTTTGAAGTGGCGAGAATAAAATGAATTTAGTCTGGCTTGATTAATTAGCCAAGCCATTTTCGTATACGTCGCAGTTGTCGTCGTGTTTAAATAGGCCTCGTGAAAAGAATAATAACCGAGGAAGTAAATGTTGTATTATTCTGCGAAATGCCACAATAATTGTGAATAGGCCTAGGTATGCGGCTATGTGTTACGTTTACCTTACCTACATCGATGTTACTTTTAACTTTTGGTAGCCTTAATTTATTCGGCTTTTTATACGCGTAAACATAACGCTCTGAGCTGATTTGCAGTTTTAGGTGTTAGGGTGTGAGAATTTGTGCCAGCAAATCACATTTTGAATCCGAAAGCGAGGGTATGATTGGCTATATCTCGCGAGAAAACCTCTTTAGGTGGTTAGTTGGAACTATTCTAGCACTACATGATTATTCTTCTTGCATTTAATACGACATGTGAAGTCAATTATCAACACGTGGTGTGTTTACCCTGACACGTGTAATGTTTACCTTGACACGTGTTATATTTACTACAGCACGTGACATGTTTACCCCGACACGTGGCATGTTTATCCTGACACGCGTTGTAAATAATTAAACTCGCGCTGCGTTTACCGCGACACACGTTCAAATAATCAACATGTGTTGTTTTGTGCTGCATGTGACACCACAGCGTTACATAAGTACATTTGGGATGCTATACGTGAAGTGAATATTTCAAGTACATGAAATAACACGTGCTACATGTAAAGTAGTCATAAATTAAACACAGGAGAACTAGGTGCTGTATATTGCAAATTTAACTTTCTCATAATGTCATAATATAGTCCAAATGAGAAATTGTCAAGAAAAATAGCTTAAAAAAACTTCAAACAATTGAGCAGGATTCTTATAAAATTTAGTAAACCTTCTAATTTAGAACATTGCGAGTTGAGGATGATTTTGACATAATTTACAAATGATTTGATTCCACTAAACACAATTCACAATTTTGCAACCAGTTTTCCAAATAGTAACTCGAATCTTTCATCATTCAACCAGCTTGGAATCTCCACCACAAAAATCCAAGCATGGAAAAATTGCCTATAAACCATTTTCGTACAGGTAATCCACTCGAATCAATTTTTTGCTGACTTATTCGCCCGACTCCACGGTCTATATGATTTGTTTCCACGCAATTTTACATTTTTATTTCGAATATTTCTTCGAAAGGTATCTCATAAATGGGAATTTTTCTCAACATGTACACGTGTTTCTTGAAGGTATTTCTACGCTAGAACATCTCGATATAGCTATTTTTATCGTTCTCAACGGAGAAAGAAATTTTTCAATAAATTTTCCAAGCATATCGAAAAAATTGATTCGACCATATGTAAATTCCACCTTGTATCAAATTCTCCTTCACAGCGTTATCGAATGCTTACAAGTGAAAAGAATCCAAACAGTATAAAAATAATTTCTAAAATTCATATACAATCAAAGTTATCTTTTTGCGATTCTGAGTCAAAAAAGCAGACGATATCGTAAAATATTTACGTCAATTTGATCACTTCGAAGTAAACTACGCGAGAAATAAAAATTGAAAAACCGATGCATTTTTGGCATTAAAAAAAAAAGAGTACACGCGTTGATTACACTCGATATTAAACTGCGGAGCTCCGTGTATCGAAAAGTAAATAGTTATAGCGTCGTAAAAAATAATATATTGAGCTATTAGACGTGATAAACAAGGCATGTAGTTTTAAAACAAAATAAAAACTTCAAACATAAATTCCTAAATCTTTCGAACATTAAAAAAAAAAAAAATACCGAAAGGCGAAAAAAATTGAATACTTCGAAGCTGTTCCATATATTAAATGATTTGCGGAAAATTTCTGCCTCAAGACGATCACGCCGCATAAGCGCAAACAAATAAAAACTTTTACACGAAAAATAACAGTCAAAAAACAAATGAAAAACTAAATAAACGAAAAATAAACGATTTTCGCCTCCGTCGCCGCCCGGACTCGTTCCAAAGCGTCGAAAATTTCGTAATGACTTCACCCGTCACACACGGCAGAATTTTCTTCGTCAGTTGCGCACCCATCGAGATAATCACACAGACATAAATCGCGCTCCGTTTATCTGCGATCGCTACGCGATTTTACGAATTAGTGCGAACTTCTTTTTTCCACAATTACGAGCAAAAATTCGTCTTCTATTCGCATTCGAGACGAAATGTTACAATAATACACGTTAAATTTTTTTATTACTTATAAATTGACGCAGTCGTTATTTTTATGCGCGATAAACTTAACGCGCCATTTTAATCCCGTATTGCTTACAGAATCGAATCAACCCTATACTCAAACCCTTTCCTCACCCCTTCTGAGACAATTTCGATCCGCGGTAACCACGCGGAATGAAAAACTATCGTACTCTCGAATATTATGTAAATTTTTCACTCGTGCGAATTGCAAACAATCAAAATGATTAATACATAAATATTTATCTCCTCAAAAGGTCGTCTCCGCTACACATACGTGTTCGGTGTTCGTGTAAACCGGAGACCACTTTGGATCGGAATTTTTTTTTCGGGTATTTTTTAGATCAAAATTCAAAATTTTCAAACTTCGCCTAAATTATAAACCGTAGCAATCATATCAAAATTGATGCGCAGAACTTTCTAGACCAAAATTATTTTTTTGGGAAATCATTTGTCAAAATCATTAAGAATTCCAAGTCAAGACCTACGGATATTTTGCAAAAAGAAAAAGTAGCGAAGTTCTTGGCGATGTACTGCCAATGAAAAGGCCAAAAGTTGATCATCTGTTGCGTCAAATGATTTTGTCTAATCAATTACCCGTGAATCCGAGATTGTCATATAATGACGTTTAAAAGAAACGATGAAAGTTATGTATGCGAATTCACGTGTACACTTAGAACGCGTAATTACTTTCGAGTGTAATTTTTTCTTTCGTCCGTATAATTATTCAATGCTGCGAGCTGACTTATGGCTGCAACATACTAATGTCGACGTTTATGTAAAATACACACCAAACGTAAATCATCCGCATAAAATATATTACTCCTTTTCGCCGAATATTATTATACCGAAGCAGCGAAGCGTGTTAACCGAAAGATCAATATTAAAAAATTCGCAACCAAATTCCCTCCATGAAAAAATGCCACGAGCGAAGAAAGTACAGGAGAGGAAACGACGCGACGTCCACGAGAAATCTCTTCTTTTTCGAGTTTAAAAATATAACTTCTTTTCGGAATTTTTCGAGCTTAAAATACGCGCGAATTAAACGCCATTACTTCTTCTTCGAAGATTTTGCTCGCTTAATTTTTACGAATTAGGAAATTAAAATGTACATCCCGAATGGTATTTGTCTATGTTAATTAAAATTTCACCTAACGAGATAAAAACAAAATCGAAATATACGCGAGGTGATTCGTATGAATGACCTTTTTCCTGCGCAGTTGATTAGATAACCAGAGATACATTTAGCTACGATGGTTGCGTTTATGAAGCATCCGATTTGAACTCGTAGATAAGAGGGGAGGTTTTAATTGATCAGAGCGGATCTTCGGTGAAAAATGTCAGTACGAGAGTCGTGGAGAATACTATTTTGGCCTTCGGCTTCGGCTACTTTTTGCAAATTCACCCACACTAATAGTCGAGTAAACGAATCATCAAAATTCAATAAATTTCCCCAAAGCTTAATTCACTATCACTTTCGTTCAAACATCTCAAAAACTTCAACCGAAGCTCTTTGGTCCTGACACACCACACGTTTCCACATGCTGTGCCTTCTTGGCTTAATTAGAAAACACGGACGCTACGACATTGTACACTTCCACGTTAATCGCGAAAAGCTTCGCGCTCTCGCCCGAAAAGTTTAGCAATTTATTAAAAGAATATATCTTTTCAGTCAATTTATAATAGAAAATTTGATCAATCGTTTATGGCGTCGCGTCGTAAAGAGAAGCTGCCAATTCAATTTCGCATAAAACTTGTTTTCCCAACTTCCGGATGAATGCAGAAATTTTCATATACGCGAAACACGGGGCGAAAATTCACCTCCGAAGCCACAAGCGAAGGCGGTACCTCTTTTACAGGACCCCCTTTGTCGACGTTTATTCAAAATCGCGTTACGTTACGTTACTCGCGATCGCGGCGTTTCGCTAATGTGACAGTAAGACGCTGCAAAGTTTATTTGTTCACATGTTTGTCAATTTAAAGGTTTAAGGCGACATTTTTAGCTGTCAAATAGTATCTATTTTATATATAAAACTAAACAAACGCGACACTTCGAAAAACGGATGCTTTATAAAACCGCGCGCGTGAACGCTCAAAATAAATATTTTGTTTTCCTTTATCGTTTCTTCGGCCTTTTTCACCTTAACCGCATCCTCCCCCTTGGAAAAATGTTCAAACATTTCGTCCAAATAAAAATATGTACTATTTCGAAATAACGTAACCTGCCAACATCCTATATGTTTTGCTCCTTCTACAAATAAACGTGTAAACACGAAATCCTTTTACAGTACTTCCCTTCCCTGTTGTTTCAAAAATCCTTCTAAGAAAAAAATCGCCAATTTTCTTCGCCACCGCGACCACCAACGTAATTATTTAAATCCAACGTTTTCCCATTTACTCGTGTAAATTTAACCACCCATCATATACGTGCTCTATCGTGTTAAAATTTATGCAAATTTCCTGAAATATTCGCCGCGAATTAATATCCGAAGAGAAAACGGAAGTAAGTAAGCCAACCGAGGGAAAAAAATTACGCTAAATATTTCTTCATCGTAAACGAATATCTTTTCTTATCGTTTATTTTTCATTATGCAAAACGATTTATATAATAATAAATAATCCGCGAGACAGCGTAGTAAGTTATACCATACTCGCCATTGGGGTTTTGTCTCAATGCCAACGTTTTCGCAATCAACTCTTACCGTAAACTTACCGCTCGTAATCGTGTGAAAGGTATGAGCTTTTATCCTTTTTGGAAAACACGCGAAAACATTTGCTCGTAGAGCTTTTAAAAAACATTGCCAGCGATCGTTTTATATAGTATGTACACCTGTTTGATGTTTATTTATTTGCTACATAAATATAGAGTAGAAGATTCCATTTTGGAAAAAGCAT
Source organism: Maconellicoccus hirsutus (assembly GCA_003261595.1). NCBI lineage: Eukaryota > Metazoa > Arthropoda > Insecta > Hemiptera > Pseudococcidae > Maconellicoccus > Maconellicoccus hirsutus. Next base: position 844 of record QBDW01005343.1, on the reverse strand, counting down.
AACTTCAAGCAATAGGTAACCATGAACAAATTCATCCGATGCGATGGATGTAAGTGTGGGAAAGGAATTTACGATATGGATACACGAGAATAGGAATCACGAATCATTTTGAATCATTCAACAATCAAGGGATGTGATATGAGTTATTTTGTTATTTTTTTAAAGAAAAAAGTCGGGCAAATTTTTAAAGGCTACAGGCAGATAAGCAATTCAGAGAACTGCACGACTCTACCCGTTAACCTGATTCCACCCGGCGTACTGCTTGTACCGTTGTAGATACGAGTTACGGGTAGACGGGTAAAAATTCTACCCGGGTAGATTGACCCGTCCGTCACGAGTAGAGTTACGGGTGCACCCGATTCTACCCGTAATTCTTCAGAAATAAAATCGGAGTTGAAATTGATTAAAAAACGCATTATTTAAATAAAATGTGTTTAGTTCAGTGCAAATTAATTCATCGTGTTGGCGGACGCACTAATAATCAATAGGATGACGTAGGTTCCGGGTAAAGAAAGCGATGTACTCGTATGAACAAATGAACTCTGAAATTCTAAACATTGTTCAGCAGATAAGAATAAATGACTCATGTGGAATTGAGGATTTCCTTCTTGCTATTGAAATGAAACACCCAATTGGGGGTTATCATTATCGAATGTTGTTACTAACATTAGTTTGTGAAAATAAATGCTAAACAGCAATTATCATAATATGCTTTCGACTAACAAGGGAACCACTTTAGGTGTCCGGCTCGGATTTGAACGGGAGTTGGATTTCTGAAAAGAGCGTGTCAAAAAACCCCCAAAACCAAAATTTTAGCTGCCCAAGTTGACTTTTCGATTTTTGG
>QBDW01005339.1:0-76306 GCA_003261595.1 Maconellicoccus hirsutus | reverse complement strand
TAATTTTGAGCTAATTTTTCTCTCTGAAACATTGGTAGCTTTAGAACTTTTTATTTCGTTTCCGAAATAACGCTATTTTCGATATGGTTTCGGTTTCCGTTATTTCTCAAATGTCAGAGAAAGAATCTGGAAACGGAAACCGAAACCATATCAAAAATAGCGTTATTTTGGAAACGAAATAAAAAGTTCTAAAGCTACCAATGTTACAGAGAGAAAAATTAGCTCAAAATTAGCTCAAAAACAAGCTTAAAAATTAGCTCAAAAACAAGCTTAAATTTAGTTCTAAAGGCATCATGTGCACTATTTTGAGCTAATTTTTAAGCTTGTTTTGAGCTAATTTTTAAGCTTATTTTTGAGCTAATTTTGAGCTAATTTTTCTCTCTGAAACATTGGTAGCTTTAGAACTTTTTATTTCGGAAACGAAATAAAAAGTTCTAAAGTTACCAATGTTACAGAGAGAAAAATTAGCTCAAAAACAAGCTTAAAATAGCTCAAAACAAAGCTTAAAATTAGTTCTAAAGGCATCATGCGCACTATTTTGAGCTAATTTTTAAGCTTGTTTTGAGCTAATTTTTCTCTCTGTAACATTGGTAGCTTTAGAACTTTTTATTTCGTTTCCAAAATAACGCTTTTTTTGATATGGTTTCGGTTTCCGTTTCCAGATTCTTTCTCTGACATTTGAGAAATAACGGAAACCGAAACCATATCGAAAATAGCGTTATTTCGGAAACGAAATAAAAAGTTCTAAAGCTACCAATGTTTCAGAGAGAAAAATTAGCTCAAAATTAGCTCAAAAATAAGCTTAAAAATTAGCTCAAAACAAGCTTAAAAATTAGCTCAAAATAGTGCACATGATGTCTTTAGAACTAATTTTAAGCTTGTTTTTGAGCTAATTTTTAAGCTTATTTTTGAGCTAATTTTGAGCTAATTTTTCTCTCTGTAACATTGGTAACTTTAGAACTTTTTATTTCGTTTCCGAAATAACGCTATTTTCAATATGGTTTCGGTTTCCGTTATTTCTCAAATGTCAGAGAAAGAAGCTGGAAACGGAAACCGAAACCATATTGAAAATAGCGTTATTTCGGAAACGAAATAAAAAGTTCTAAAGTTACCAATGTTACAGAGAGAAAAATTAGCTCAAAATCAGCTCAAAAACAAGCTTAAAAATTAGCTAAAAACAAGCTTAAAACCAAGCTTAAAATTAGTTCTAAAGGCATCATGTGCACTATTTTGAGCTAATTTTTAAGCTTGTTTTGAGCTAATTTTGAGCTAATTTTTCTCTCTGTAACATTGGTAGCTTTAATACTTTTTTATTTCGTTTCCGTTTCTGATTTAACGTTATTTCCAATATGGTTTCGGTTTCCGTTTCTGGAAATTTTCTCCGGCATTTGAAAAATACCCAAAACCGAACCATATAGAAAATAGCGTTATTTCAGAAACGGAAACGAAATAAATATGGTCTAAAAGTTAGTTTTGAGTTTCTTTTTTTCTCTGTAACATTGATAATTTCGGAACCTTTTTGTTTTGTTTCCGTTTCCAAAATAACGCAATTTTTATATGGTTTCGGTTTCCGTTTCCAGCAATTTTTTGGGCCTTTGAAAAATAATCAAAACCGAAACCATATAAAAATAACGTTATTTCGGAAACAGAAACGAAATAAAAAAGTTTTGAAGTTGGTTTTGAGCTTATTTTTTCAGCTAATTTTTTTCTCTGTAACATTGGTAGCTTTAGAAATTTCTTATTTTGTTTCCATTTGTGATGTAGCCTTATTTCTTAATGTTTTTGGTTTCGGTTATTTTTTGAATGCTCGAGAAAAGTACTGAAAATCGGGACTGAAACCATATTGAAAAAAGCGTTAATGCTCTACTTTGAGTCACCTTGCTGGGAGCAAAAATCACCTGGTTAGGACTATTGAAAGCTTTAATTCAACTAATTTCAACTCCCTGCATTGTCACTGATGTTAGTACTTTCTTATTTCGTTTCCTTTTAAAAGTTTTTTTTTCAATAATATTATGAATTTGGTTTGTACATCGAAGTATTAGAAACTGAATCCGTAACGTTATTACATCATTTCAGAAATGGAAACGAAATGAAACTAGTCAGCTAAGTGTTGTTCAGCTGCAAAGTGTTTGTGGGAATTCTTTTATTCATTTGTAGGTTATCTAAAAATCACTGAGCGATTAAAAAGTTCGTCCTCCTGGGAGGTTTGTCTCAGAATGAGCGATGAGCCTCTGTGTTCGAATTTCGGAACTCGCAAAGAAAATAACTTTACACGACCTTACCCCTTGGTAAAACCCATTGTTGTTCGTTGTTACATAAAGTAGGTTGCTAAAACCCACATAGGCTATTATAAAATTTTACGACCCCGACCTTGTAAAATTTTAGAGGTGGTTTCACTGCAAAATAAAGGCTATGGATAAGATAAGATAAAAAAGGTCTTCATTGTTGTAAAAGCTTCAAAGTTATAGTGGCCTTTTCCCTTTTTTCAGGTAAAATTAATGCTTGCATTTGAATGTAGTCGCAATTACCTCAGTAACTACAGGGTATTTTTCAACAGCAATTAGTCGATACCTTCCTTCCTCTCGTATATACCATGAAATTTTTATGCAGAGATCATTGAAGGTAACTATGTACCACCAACTTTAATTTTTTGTTCCCTCGCCGCTTTTGTCCATTCATGCTCATTTCTTCATCATCGCAGCAAAAAGAAGGGCAAAAATGGGGAAAAAATTGATAAAAATCTTGAAAAAGAGGACAAAATGGGTGAAAACGGACGAAAAAATGGGCATGCATAAACGAATGTAACCTTCACCGTGATGTCATTTGATCCAAGTGAAAAACTCATAAGGTGATCGAGCAAATCTTTTCAATTATTTTCAACACCACATCGTTTTGCGCTGTTTTCCGCGAACCTTGGTGGAAAACTTACACGGCGTGTCGTTTCTCATAATACTTCGAATTATTCAGTCAGACTACAGGCAACGTCACGCTGACGTATTTCACATAATATCTTCGTAACGATAACAATGGCCGAAGATTTTTATCTTTTTCACCGTTAATCGCTGCGAATACTTATTTCTCACTTTATACCTTTAACCTTTTATTAGCGCAGAACCTTTTAACGGTCTTTATTGTGAATATTCCTTTCACTAGGCCATTAATACGAATGTAGTACGTAAACAAACGATTATTTGAAAAATCATGCTTTACCTATTTTAATCGTCGCCGTGTGTAGAAATCTGCTTTGAACGCGATCTAATTTTATTGAGCCGTTTCCCTATATTTATTCTTACACAATAAGCTCGTATCCGTTGTCATTTCGGCGAATGTTTTATTACCAGTTATAAAACCATCTATAAGATAATAAACCTGCGAAATAATGTTTTCGATTATTGGCAACGTTAACGTACACGACGATAATTTTGCGAGTTGATGTGATAGATATTATAATGAATACCTTATCTGTACAAGACCACAATCTATATAAAAATGTAAATAAGGGAGAACTGTTTTCATTATTTACTTTTATTATTAACGATTAAACCAATACGAAGCCTGTTTCTTTTATGGAAAAAATCGCCCCATAATGTAGACCATCCTCTTGTCCCATAAAATACCTGATGACAGGAGGTACATTACGCGAGTAAAATTTACACCGGTATTTAAATATTTAACGATATATGCAGCTAAAGTAAATAACGTTAAACCAGTTCAATCAGGGTTGCCAATTTAGCAGATTTGATCGAAAATTGGCATATAGACAAGTAAAGAACCAAATTTACATCCGAAAAATTTTTCCAAATTTTTTTTGGATTTTAATCAACACCACAGAAAATTATACACTTGGTAACACCGAGATCAATAGTATACATACCTTGAATGGTTATCATGCGCGCGCAGCTCAAAACGATTTTCAATTAAACTACACCAAACCGAACTGAATAATCGAATGAGATGCACTGCGATGAAGACGATTGCAATATTCCTTGCAAATGCGAAAATACACCATAATTTGAATAGACGTGACGTAATGATTTTTACACGAATACATATCGCGTCTGGTGTTCTCATCCGATGAAATCTTCCTTCCAATGGTTAATTACGAAATAAATCCCATTGTTTTTGATGCGAACAAATAACGGCTTCGTAATGCAGACTCGAAATGATACAACGGCTACTTTCAAATTTATATTTCGAGTAAAACACAAACACTACTTATATAATTCTACTACAGGAATACTGGAGTATCTTAATCGTTAGATATCAATATCAGTCTTATGCGTGGCAGTGAGAAATCCGTAGGGATGACGTTGTTGGCAAGCCTGCACGAGTGTCCATCTGTAAGACTCGAGAGGGAGTGACATTTACCTCCAAGTACATCCCGAGGTATATTTCTAGTATTTTTTTCATTCAAAAAATATCCCTCATTTCTTTGTAAAATAATTTACCGTTTTATAGTCTATGAAAAGGGGAGCAGGAGAAGGGTAGAAGGGTGTGGGGGTCTCGGCTGATAAATGTGAATCACCCCCTTCACCTCTTTCCCACACAGCTCCAAAATATACCAAAAATCCTTCAACGTTTTCTAAAATCTGAGCCCGTTTTCTCCATTGTACCCATTTTTTTCGTAAGTCCGAAAAAAACCGATTTATCAAAAAAATCATCACAACAAGAAAAATTCTCCGCGGAATTCCCAAAAAATTCTCTCTGAGCAATGTACCGCCGAAACGTCGCGTTCTTGAGGAAAATACGTGTGAACTTCAAGTTCAAGGTAAAACGCTGCTGAAAATCTCGAAGAAATCTGAATTTGGTTTTTTTCTTAAGCCATTAAGTGACTGTTATAACCTTCCGAGTCATTTTGAATTATTTTCGCCCCTGCCCTCTCCACTTACTCTCCTCATAATTGATCGAATATGTTACAACGGTGTAGTTGTTTTAATTAAACGTTGAAAATTTGGTAAAATTCCGTTAGACCACAAATCTTGTAATTTTTTGTAATTTTCCACAGAAAATTACGTTTTACAAAACGACAAAAACTTTACGGGGGGTCTCCCCCAACAACTTTTTTTTTGGTGCGGTAACGTTCAAAGAAAATTTACAGCAAATTTCACGTAGGATATTTTTCATCATGACAATTTTCCTTGTAAAATCACTTTTTCACGAATTACAGCCCAAATAAAAAATTAGTTCTTATTTATCGAAAAAATACCTAAAAATATTCCGCCGCTTTACGTATCTGGAAAATAACGTATTCGAGAATCGAAGAGGGAGATCGCAGGGGAACACACGAGCCACCGTATAAAGCCCACTTCGAATCAAATCAACGACTAAAATTACATTACAACTTCGTCACAGATTACAAATCATTATAAGTTTAAATTACGTTTTTAGCGTTGAAAAAAATAAAAGCTCGACGCACGTGTGACAGGTAACACAAACACGTTAACATACACGTGTGTATTCATTCGAAACATCGACCAATTAAAATGTATAGTTTCGCACGCATGTAGTATACCGTGTAAATACGGGCGGAGGGGAGAGGGGGAGAAATCACAGGTACTTTCATGAGGTAAAACCGCAATATACCTACGTTGTATTAGTCGAGGATATTTATTCCGAGAAATTGGAATTCCGTCGTAGATAACTCCGCAACGTTTGCGAACGACCTTCTCGCGTGAGTATTTAAAAACGTACAATACGAATTGATTAATTAATATCGTAAAAAATTATATTACCAGTTACCTAATTAAACTTACGTTTGGTACAAAAATAAAAACACAATTATTTTATAAACTAATTACCACAGATAGATGAAATATCGTTACATTTTATCTACAAAAAAAAAGCTAAAGTTACATCGTTTCCAGTAGTCTCGACGTTTTTCGCTTTCGGCATTGAAATTCCATCATCGTAGATGATTTGTTTACATTTCGTGAAATGGTTTAAAACGCCAGCGACGAGTTTACTAAAGAGATCGTTATTATGAATATTTAATGGCAAATACGTCCAGTTTCTGTGAAATGTTGACATAGCTTCTCTGATCCTATTATATCTCCGAGGAATACGCTCAACAAATAGAATTGCTGTTTGTTCTGAGGAAGATGACTATAATCGCTGCAAAAATACGTAAGAATACGATTTTCATCTTTGTAATGCCGGAGATGCGTAGTCTTATTTTTTAGTGACGTAACAAGTGCATTATACTCGTTACCGGAGTAAGAAACAAGTGAAGATTCCCTTGGTAATATACGGATTAATAAAAGCCAACGAGTAATATCATTTTTTATGCGTATGTAATTTAATTTTATTCGCTGGTAATTTCGTTAAATGGGTTATAAAAATCTTTCAAAAGGAACCAAGACCTTTTTTAATGCGAGAAAATTATTTATTCAGATGGTAACGAAGGAAGGAGGAGGAGGGGTTATTTGAAGTGATTTCGATCGTAAAATAAGATTTTTCACTTGTTTTCAAATTTCCTCCGAATTATGTGCAATATCAAATCATATTGCAATGAAATCTTGGGGAATTATTTTCTCGATGCTTTTAGGACTTTTTGAGGCAAAGGTAAAAGTGATGAAAAGGGAGGGGGTACGTTTGCCATAGATCCATTTTTGCTATCAGCGACTCCGGTCATATGTAAATATTGAGCTCTCTTGTATCTCGTATGGCATTTATCAGAACCCACAGGCGTGATTCAGGGAAGTGCAAAATTTGGAAGCACTGTTTATGGCATTTATATAATACATTGCACGGCACCTCTCAAATTTCACAGGAATGGCCGAGGGGAAAGATAAATTTGAAAGCGCTATTAGATGTCTTCATCATGGTACCATTTGGTGGCACAGTCGTGGCACTTTTATGCGTCTCTTGTGGCACCTCCCACAAATGGAAAGCAAGCAATTAGAAGGTATGGTTAGGTATCATCATTATGGCACCACTTGGTGGTTCAATCGTGGCACAGTGCCATGAAAAATAAAACTAGACATCAGTGAATATAATTTTTATGGCACTATTTCATGGCGCAAACGTGGCACTTTTAGTTGACTCTTATGGCACCATAAAAGTTATGAGAATCGCTCGAGAGGAAAATAAATTTGAAGGCACTATTGGATACCTCAATTATGGCACTATTCGGTGCCATGAAAAATACAACTTTAAAGGCACTATTGACAGGCCTGTGCAGAAAGGGGGGGAAAAGGGGGGATTTCCCCCAGGCCTGAGTTCTTTTCGAGGGCCCGCCAAGGGCCCGCCAGTGCCAAAAAAATTGCTTTTGACAAAAAGGCCCTAAAAAATTGGCTTAACTATTGTTAGAAATACGATATATGTATTGCTACCATTTATTCTACGAATGTTTTAAAAAGACTGTCCGGGCAACTAATCTTCATTGCTTAGCACCTATTCATACAAGCGTTTTTTAGAAGCGCGACTAACGCGCCGCTCGACGAAGTATGGAAACAAATGGAAGCGTTCAAACGCAGCTGCGCGACTGTTGCGCGACAAACGCTTCTAGCAGTCACTCGCGCCGCAAAATGCGGCGACATAAAGCCGCGTGCGTTTGAAGCGCGACAAAAATTCAGTCGTGCGTTTTTTTGAAGCGCGACAAAACGCGGTAAAAATGCCTCGTGTGAACAGGCTCTTAAAATCGTTATCTTAAAAAACTGTCGACGATAGCTGATTGTATTTCTAGAAATTATAAGCACATTTGGCAAAGCTGTATCGCTATTATTTTTACGTTATGTTATGAGTCTGGTGTCCAAACTGAAGTAGATAGGTTACAAATTAGAACTTTCTTTTCTTGTGTAAAGCGTATAGTCTGATGTCTGAGTCTCCCCAGTCTAACCGCAAAATTTCTGTTTGGCGACCTATTGAAACGCCACTTGCGTGAACATTGTGCTTCAATGAAATTATTAAAAATTTTGCCGAAAAAAAAGCGCGTAAAGCCAAATTAGATTGATGTAACCGTAACTTTTCTTTAATTATTATATCATATATGTGAAGGCGCATACAAAAGGGGACTACTTGGCCAAAATCAAAATTTTACAGGAGAGGGGTTTAAAGTTTAACTTAAAACATCAAAATTTCCTCGAAATATTGAAAATTAAGATCGGTGGTTGATTTCACGGTTTCATTCGATTCTTAAAGGTTTTTTTACATAAATTTCATTAAAAAAAAAATTTGAGCAACTTTTGAAGAAAAATATTTACATACTCAACTTTAAACGTCGAAATTTCCTCAAAATATTGAAAATTCAGATCAGTGGTCAGTTCCATTCGATTCTTGAAGGTTTTTTACATAAATTTCATCAAAAAAAAATCGAAATTTTAGCCAAGTGGTCCCTTTTTGTATGCGCCCTCACATATGTACAGCTACTAGCAAAAAAGTTCATGACATTCTCATTCAGCCCCTATTACAGTTGTATTGTATACCACTGTAAATGGTTTTTTTTTCTCTTACATATTTCTTACATTTTTCCACCCTAGGGCCCGAATTTCCTCTGCACGGCCCTGACTATTGAACATAATTTTTATGGCATTATTTAATGGCACACAATGTGGCACTTTTAGTTGACTCTTATGGCATCTTAAAAGTTATGAGAATCCCTCAAGAGGAAAATAAATTTGAAGGCACTATTGGATATTTCATTTATGGCACTATTTGGTGCCATGAAAGATACAACTTTAAAGGCATCACCAAATATCATTGTTATGCCCATTATTTCTTGGCACAATCGTGGCACTTTTATGCATCTCATATGGCACTTCTCAAAGATCATGAAAACCGTTCAAAAGGAAAATAAATTTGATACCTCATTCACGGCATTATTTGATGCCTTATGCATGGCACTTGAAAAAAGGAAAGAGGATATCATAAATGTCCTGATAATGATACTTTCCAGGGCCGGCAACTTCTGTATAGCACGTGTTGCATGCTGAATATTTGAATGACTGGTTGGTTATTTTATCATTTTTGCCAGAAAACATTTAGAGGAGAGTAAAAAAAAACTTTTCTATCTTGGGCACAAATTCAATCCTCAATTCAGCTAAAATTCTAAATTGATCATCTTAATTCATGAAAATAGTTAATTTTTTGCACATTGGTAACACTGTGATTTTGTCGATGCATTTTTCCTTACAATGGTGACCACGAATGATTGTATTTAAATTGTTCGATTGTTTTGTTTTTGTTTAATTTTGATTTTTGGTCAATGAAATTTTTCAATAAAATGTTTTTTCGTTTTTTTTTTGGGGGGGGGGGGGTTTGGCGGACTGCTGGGAAGTTTTCTCACAGGCGTGCAACACGCTGGAAAAATCTAGGTTGCCGGCACTGATACTTTCATATGCCTCATACCGGGGTCGTGGGAAAAAAACCCGGGTCTCGGGGAATAATTATACGGACCTCCTTCCCTTAAAAGGGCCCAACTTTTTTTCCAAGGGCCGGTCATTTTTTCCAAAGGGCTCGTTATCTTTTACACAGGCTTAAAACGCACGCAGACCCCTAGAAAATCCGGGCTCTGGGAGAACCCTCTTTCCCCCTCTTCTAGTTGGGCCTGCCTTATATGGCACCTCACGGAAGTCACATCAGGCATCACTTATGAAGAAGCAAAATTTAGTGGCTCTATTAGATGCCATGATTTGAATTTTTGTGTGGTTCATATGATTTGTTTCAAGCCACCAGAGCTATCGGGTGCCAAAATGGACTCATGTTTTAGACCCTCCTCTCAATTTGTGCGTAATACTGACTGACTAAAAGAAATTGGTAAAATTATCCATATTATTAAATGATTTGAAAATTTTCAGGCCCTTCTATGAAAATTTGCCCTGGGCGAAGTACTCCCTCTTTTTGCTCCCCTCTCCCTCGACTACTCTGCGTTAAACTTCCTTCCTCAATGTAGCAATTTCTTCGATTACTTTTTTTTAAACTCGATTTCGTTAAAATTTCTCTCGGGTATCGTCACCGTTTCGTACGTTAAATTTTAGTCTATTACATCATCGCATTGTTCGCTTCTCCAAACCGCCTCGTAAAAGGAACCGAAGCTTAAACTACCGCACGTATAACCTCAGAATGGCGAATTAATTAGCGGCGTATCACCGGAAATACGCGAAAAATTGTCGACCAAAGACGAGATGGAAATATTTATCGCAGGTATACGAATTACGTAATCATCAAAAGTGGAATGCTATATCGATGGCATGTGTTACGTCACCTCTGCGTTGTTGTTACAATAACAATAGGTGAAAAGACGACGCCATATCGATCATACCTTATTATTTTTTCCCAATCCATAGCGTTCTTTGTTCCGGAAGATTTCACGTGTTTTAGGCACACTTGCTCGTAAACGCAGAAGTCCGGGCCGAGTTGTTGTAATAGTTCGCTATCAGCTTTGGCCAAATTTAGAGGCGGTTCTGTTACTGCAACTCTTCTGGTTCTGCGTACGTTCCTTCTGTATGTATCTACGTAACAGATCGTTATCGAGATGATGTTAATATGGCGTTATTTGATATTGTAATTATGACGATGGATCGTCATGTCAAGTTTATCTAATCGAATTTATTGTCTAGAGACCGCAAATCGTTTAGTTGCGGTTTCCAGCTGGTAACGCGTTGAAAATTGCCAATCGTTTAATTATGCATACAATATGGAAGGTAATTTCACATTTTACGCGTATTTAATAATAAAAGGTCCGAGTTGGTCGAGCCTTTTCAGAGATCACTTTGGTATTCGGATCATGAGCTTGGACGGGTTCGAGTATTATTTAAAATATCGAAATAAAAGATATATTTCGTAGAGAAAAAACAACGTATAGTTATACATCTCACGTACTTGCGTAATCGAGCTTAGAATTTCAATAAAAATCGATCCAATTATGCCGATATTCCAATACCAAGTCTACCCCCTCTAGGTCCTTCGTACTTTGGCCATAAACCCACGATGATTTAATATTCGCGAAATATCTCAACGTGAAAGCGATCACGTTGTATGTTGTTGAAACGCACACGCTGAGGTAACTAGGCTACCACTACTAAGGAAGTTATAATACCTGTTTTGATCGGTTCACGAGCTTCATATGCTACGTGTGTATTTCCATCGTTCTACATAATTATCAGAATGTTACTACGTTGTTGTATAAGGGTTATTTCCGCGAATTTCATATTTCAAGTGGAAATACACGAGCGTATAATGAGTTAATGGCTAATGAGAGATTGGCAAATTATGCGAAGAATCTCCTAAAAGGTTTTGAGGACGTTGAAAGAAATGCGAGATTTAAGGGGTAACTCGAAAGCGATTTTTTCTCCATGCAGTAGACTCGACGTAGATTCGAATCCAATTACCGAAGAGCTGAGTCGATGCACATGGATTTGAAAATCGAGAGAAAGGCGATTACGAAGTTCAAGGTTCAGTGGCGTTTCACGATCGGTTTTTTCACGTTTTACTCGATTAAACGTGGTCATTGGATGGGTTATCTCACGATGGACGACTTTGTGCCTAGATCAAGATTACGATTCGTAGAAATTTTCATTTCGATTTCACTCTGGAGCTTCGAGTTGTGTAACATGATTTACGGTTTCAGTGGCTTTTGAAAATGGCGCAATTTTTTTGAAATTAATTCAAATTTTTTTACATCGAGAATGATTGAATATTGGTCCCGATGATAATAGGTAATTTTGAGGGTGATGGAAGAGGAGAGAGGGAGGAGTGTTTCCAATTTTCCATCACGATGAAAACAAAGAAAGTCAAAATAACGGGGACACTTGAAAATTCAAGAGCTCTGAGAAAGGCGAGTGGGTGGGGGGGGGCACTATCGAAGCCATTATATCCCTAAATATTCAATTTCTACGATTTTGATTAAAATCGAAAACTTTTTCAAATCTTTTATTAACTTAGTTTTAAAAAATTTAATGTTCAGTAAAAGCTGAAACTTTTCAAGACCTAGACTAAAGCTCAAAATACCGGTTTGTGTTAATTATTTGTATCGCAATTTGATCTGTACGTCGTACTTGACCAATCGACCAATTGACCGGTCAAAAAAACAATACGACGGTAATAAATTATGCAGATTTATACGACAATGATCCCATAAAGCACACGCACACAAGGACACATTGAAAATTCACTATTTCAAGTTTACCGTCATCAGTCGCAGGTAGTCTTGGTATTTTTGTAAATATTTTAGAGACCGGTATCGTTATCCTAACTTGGCCAATTTGTCGCTATAATTAATACTATAATTACTCTCTCGAGTGGTATGTGTGAGCTGTGAATTCGAATACACAAATACCAAAGCTCTCGTTTCTCTGGTTTTCAATTACATCGATGCAAATTGCACAACGATGATAACGAGCCGGCGTTATCGTAATTTTGTCGAGGAGGGGTTAACGAGGTAATTCTTTTGGCGTGTTTGATTCCTAGTAAAAGTGTATGTAAATACGCCCGAAGCTTGTTAGCAACTTTTACTAATTAACCGAAGTAGCAGGTGAATTAATAAACGTGGCTCATGTGCGATGCAAAAAAACTAACGTGATTTTTTATTCGTATGCAAATCATTGATTTTGGCAAACCATTCGAAAATGGCAGTTGAAAATTTGATGGAAAAATTTTGAGAAAAAAATTCTTGGGAGATTAATGAGACGTCATTTCAAATCCCTTAGTTTTTTACAGCTCGACACATTTCCTGGACATTCAAAAAATTTCATAGAAAATGTCTTGAGTAATGCACATCTCATTAGAGGTCATTTTGTCATTTCCTGGACTAAAGGTCACTTATACTGGAAAATAGTTGAGACAAAGGTTGTTGGGAGAGAAGTGAGAAATATATTTTGTTCCATTAGTTTTTTCATATTTCTTCAATTTTTCGAGATATCCGAGAAAATTAGATTTCAAAAATAGCGCTCTAGAAGTATAATGTGAACTTATTCATTGAAGGTCATTTTATGGATCAAAAGTCAACTTGACAAGAAAAATGTTGAAACAAAAATTGTTAAAAATGAAACGAGGCACATTTTTTACTCCAGCAATTTTTTCATATCTTCTCAATTTTTCGAGATTTCATGAAAAATTCAATTTAAAAAAGAACATCGTTTATAGCACGGTACATATTATCTATTCAGGGTCATTTTATCGATCAAAGGTCAACTTGACAAGAAAATTGTTGAGACAAAAGTTGGTGGAAATTGAATGAAAAATATTTTTTGTTTCAAAATTTTTTTTGTATCTCCTCAAATTTTCCAGATCGACGAGATGACTCAACCGTTACATACCTTATGGGCTCATTTATGGAAAAAGGACGAACTTTGGAGGAAAATTGTTGAAACAAAAATTGTTAAAAATGAAACGAGGCACATTTTTTACTCCAGCAATTTTTTCATATCTTCTCAATTTTTCGAGATTTCATGAAAAATTCAATTTAAAAAAGAACATCGTTTATAGCACGATACATATTATCTATTCAGGGTCATTTTATCGATCAATGGTCAACTTGACAAGAAAATTGTTGAGACAAAAGTTGGTGGAAATTGAATGAAAAATATTTTTTGTTTCAAAATTTTTTTTGTATCTCCTCAAATTTTCCAGATCGACGAGATGACTCCACTGTTACATACCTTATGGGCTCATTTATGGAAAAAGGACCAACTTTGGAGGAAAATTGTTGAAACAAAAGTTGTTAAAAATTGACCAAGGCAGATATTTTGCTTAGAAAATTTTCACGTGTCTCTTCAATTTTTCGAAATTTTCAGGCGATCTCGCTTTCAGACCAATTATGATTCACACCTCATATATTTTTTGGTATAAAAGGATCATAATTGCATCATTTTATTTCAATTTCCATCATTTTTCTTAACTGATTGATTACTCTCCTCCTTCAATGATCTCTACACACCCTGAGGGTTTTGACAAAGGTGCATGAACCTTTTAACTCGATTGCTACTACAACTACAACAACACACACATACAAATGGCAAAACGAAGAAAATGCATACCTCATACGGTGTATTCAACCATATACAAAATCTTTACCGTTTGAATACCACATCGCAGCAGTCTTCAGCGCCAAAGGTGCTCGACATGGAATCACACACGTCATCGAGGAAATCACACCAACACCATATAAACCCACAATACTCACTAGGATTAAGCGAATAGGCGAGCTTCTTGACGAAATTCGACATCCTGACGGCCAATATAATAACAGGAAATCCGATCAACTGCACCGGTAACTCGAATCCCGCATCTTGAGCGAGTACTTCTCGGCTTACATCGTAAGGCGCGACCAACAACGCGATCGTAGTTAACTCTACGATAATTGAAACTACACGGTGGAAATTTTTAAACAGCAACATAACAATAGACACCGAGGTGACGAGCGTCAACGAAAACCGCGCAGCCTTTAATCGACCAAAAAAATAACGCGATTACCACGCACAAATACCAAGAGAAAGTACTGCCGGAAGAGTCGAACGTAGACTAAAAATCACGTAATAGCGCCACGATACGCATATAACCAATTCGTGTAGCCCTTCTTTTGCCGGCGAAAGTGGTCCATGACGTCAGTACGGTGTTACGACATGTTGCCGTTTGTGTCTGGAGATGGACTGGCGTTATATTACGGCCAAGGTTGTTGAACATGATAAACAAGCCGAGATTTACCTTTTTTTCGCGCTGCACATTATTCGACTGATATGGTTAAAACGTAAAGTGGATAATAATATGGTAAATTCGTCGTCGTTTGTACAAGGAGGTCATCTTTTGGCCTAAATTACTCGCTAAATTTGTAAACTAATCTTTTGCAATATGGTTCTTTGTTTGGTAGCCCCCTCTGTTGCCCTCAGCATCACCTCGCCATGTTCATCCTTTCAAAATTTGTTTTCATCTGTTATCTGCGATATTGACGTAAACACCATAAAATACGCCACATGTTGACTCGAATCACCGGCAAGATCAAAATTTACCATTTTTTCGCATCGACTCGAGTTACAAAAAGACGTCACGGAGTCGTTCATCGCTGTGGCTTTACGTGAAACCAAAATTGGTAATTTTCTCAATGCCATCGACACAATCGACTTGATCTAATTCCATGCTCAAAAAATTCCAACTTCCAGTTTTAATAACGAAAAAACCATTTCGATCGAAAACTACACTTCTATTCGGTATTTTCACACCAATACGCGAACCTGTGAACCTAAACCTACACGAGACACACTAACCTCGTCGAATCGATTACATAATTTGAATTTTTCTCTCGTCTCCGCAAGAAGGTGCGACCTGCGATTACGATAAACGTGTATAGCACAGGTCGTTCCCATATAGTTGAGAATTGTTTTAAAAAAGTAAATGTTAACAGAACATTCAATTGTAAACTGAAACGACCTTCGGTATAATCAAACGTTGTCGTTCGGCATTAATTCGTGTATACGCGGTATTCTCATTAAAACGGTACCGAGTACGCTTACTTGGGAATTTTCCCTCGGTACTTTTCCTATATTCGATGTAAAAAAGTAAGAGTGAATTGGTAATTGTTTTAAAGCAAAGTGATTATTTTCGGGTTTTATGGCTACTTTTTAGGTTCAATTAAAATTTGCATAATTTTTATGATTACCTGAAGAGAAATAATTTGGTTAAAAGGAACCGGAAATTGCGCGGAAATATTCCAGATACGCTCGATACATAGGAAAAGCACCGAAAATCCGAGATTTATCGGAGGTGACCGACGATTACTGGAAATTACCGAAATTACGCGGAATCACCTGAAAGTATCCTGAGTACTAAAATTTACCGAAATTATTCATAATTCGTAATAAATCGCAAAATAACCAAAGATGGCCGAAATTACTCGATGGTAGTCGAAAATACCCGAACGTACACGAATATTGTCGAAATATTACGGAAATGCTCGGAATTACACGAATGTTGTTTAAATAATGAAAACAAAACGAACAAACGTGAGTATTGCCAATTTCTTCAAATCTCTTGAAATGACTAAAAAAAACAAATTTTTTCAAGAAGTTTCAAAAATTATCCAAATTGATCAAATTTTGAGGACGCGCCCCTCGGGCTATTCCAATGCGACTCATATAGTGGTAATGAAGAGTCACTTTGGAACAGCCCGATCATCAGCGTGACGTGCCCACGGTGGCTCGTGGGAAGTCGCGCCTCTCGGGCTGTTCCAAAGCGACCCACATACTGAAAACAATTTTTCAAATCAAACGAAATTATTTGGTGCTATTCAAAATATGTTCGAGTGTATCTGAATTAATGCAAAATTGACCGAAATTTCTTTAAAAAAATGCGAATAAATATGTAAATTTAAAGATTAGGTAATTAATATTACAGCTGAAAACTTCTGGAACTAACCGAAATTAATCGACGTCAGTCGAAATTCAACGAAAATGTTTTCAATTTTAATTTGATAAAAAATAGAGCGGAATTTAAAAATTTTTCAAAATCGTGAAAATTTTTAAAGATTTTTGAAAAGAGCCGATGTTACCCGAATTTAGCCGAAATGAATTATTCAGGTTGAAGTCAACGCAACAACTCACTGAAAATTTAAAATCAACTTAAATCTCGGTATTTCTACAGAAATTCAGCTACCAATAAAAATCTGCTGAGGCGACGGAATCAACCGAGTTTACCCGATGATGCACGAAGCTCACCGAAACTACTCGAAATTAGCCGAATTTAATAAAGTCGACGTATTTTGACCTGATTAGACAGAAATTGAGAAAAAAACTTGGAATTCCCCTAAATAAACTAAAAATACGAAAATTTCTCGAATTCAACTAAAAAATCTCCAAAAATCCCAAATTTTCTCGTTAAATCAACTAAAAAAAAATAAAAATCCAAAATACTTTATTCCTAAATTTTATACATTTTTCCATTCGAATTAAATAAAAAGGAACAAACACAAGGTAAATTACATGGTAACTTAACATATAAAATTTCAGTCTGTGTGCATATCCAATACTTAAAACTACATTTACACATATTTAATTTCACTTCGAATGTTCTTCCTCGAAAATTATTTTTCATCGACAAAAAATACGAGAAAAAATACAAATAAATAATAATTCGTAGCATACGCGTAAAATTACTTCACACACCAGTGAGAACAATTATTGTTATTTGAATTTGACGCTTTTTAATAACTGAGATACTCTGAATCCAGGCAGGGGGCAATCCGGGTAAAAGTTATGACATCCTGTTCCTTCGACTCCGGATATCAATTGTCCCATGTGAGCGGCAAAATGATATTTAGAGGTTATTTCGGCTGTAGCACTGATACTCGTGTCCCTTTTAAAGAAATACGAGTAATTTATTAAAACGAAGAACGAAAGCTTGTTGTTTGAATAAAAACAATGTATTTTTATCGACTCTTAAATCAAAAACCACTCTTCGATAATACTCGTATCTTCTCGTAATACCAGACACAGACAAGTCATTAATCGCTGATAATTACCACTAATCGGAAAAGTATACCGAGCCACGATTTGACCCTGGAATAAGAGACATTTGCGGTCAACTCGAACAACTCAATCACGCTCCCGCCAATCATGTAGATTCACCGCACAAAGGTTATAATGCTCGTCCATTAACCAACAAAAAAAATATAATTTCTCACTTTACATATTCGTACTCCTCTTAACCTTGTAACGCGATGTTGTTGGGAATTGAAACGAGGGAAACCAGGAGGATATAGTGACCCAAATTTTTCACATTCGAAGATATCCCTTCGAGCGATCGAATTTTTGATCGATTAGGTTTTGATCGCGGTGACATATTAAGGTGTAATTTTCAAGGATGACTGGTGCAAAGCAAGGGGGCTGGAGAGGAAACGTAATTAAACGAGGGAGTTTAATCAATGTAATTTTTAGTTTTTACGGAGCACCATTTTATTGACCGAAAATACTCTTAATTATGGTGTTTTTTCTTTGGCACCGGTAAATTATCAAAAAGTAGGTACTTTTCTGGTGTTTTTATAGGTTTTCACATTCTCTTATATCCTACATATTCGATGATGTCGGATTCATAAATAAAGTCGTCGTTCTCTCATTTTCTTCACTCTTCGTGATTTTCAATCATCCGAATAAGGAGTCGAGTACCCGGGGGCGGGGTAAATCAACAATTCCGCTACATTCGTTCTTAATGATGAAATCAATATATCTTGGAAAAGTTTTACAAATGAATCTACACATTTATACGATTTGTTTTCAATACTCTCCTCCCCTCCCAACCACTACTAATCCATTCACCCACCCAAAACCTTCAAAAAAATTACGCTATTGATTTTAAATTCTATTAAGTAGCGCGTCAAGAAGTTCTATCATCTCTTGAAGTCAAGGTCATCATCTCACGAATTTAAATAAACGTCAGAAGCAATCAGAAATTTTTTTAAATAATCTCTAGACAGAGCTCCTCTCAAAATTAGTTCCCTTTATGATCCCCCCCTCACTTCTGTCTGCTAACTAACGCCAAAGAAGTATAACTCGCTTTGATAAGGGTTCGAAAGTATACTGCAGACTTCTCCTCCTCCCGCGTAACTTCTTTTCCTCTTTATTTGTCTTCTAAAAAAATTCCCCAGAAAATTCAAGCTTTCTTTTGAATCTCCTCAAATTTAATTTGAAGTCATATTAATCACGCTAAGGGTTTCCCATCCTAGTTTCCTTTCATTTTTCTTCGCTATTTTTCTAAAAATTTTCAAAAAAACTCAAAAGCTTGCTTCGAATATTCTCAAAAAAAAGTTCAAAAAAAGCACCGCCCCTTTTTCAAATGCTCCAAATTTTCTCCAAGCTCTAAATAAAATTACCTTCATGATTTTCAAATGTGATGAATAATTTTGCAAGATATTTTCAAAGACTCCCTAAACACCTCTTCTCCTCTTCCCATCCCTGTTTTTTTCCAGGGTTCAAATAAGGTCCTGGCTGATTTACCAAAGTTCCACGCTCTATATCGAAAGATCTATTTTCTAGGCTCGATGCGTGTTAATTTATATCAATAGCTCCCTTCTACCTCTCCTACTACTCCTACTTTAAATTCTTCCCTTCGCTGGTTAGGAAAAAATTCTTCAAAATACCGTCATTTAGGGTGATTTTGAAAGTAAGGGGTGACTTTGAAGGTACTTTTCATTGGCCATTTTATCTTTTGTTCCTGCTCAAAAAAAACAACAGGGGTAATCGTCTGCTGACTTTTAACTCAAAGAAATAGACAATAATGTTCTGAGGGGAAGGGGAGAGGGATCAGTTGGATGAAAAAAACAAGGATCTCAAATTTATCATTTTTTTAAAGTTGAATATGGTTACTCAAATTTTATCTCGTCAAAATTTTTCATTTTTCAACGAAGGTGGTTGGAAACCGGTTTTCTTAAAATATCTAAATTTAGGTGGTCGCACCTTCTTATCCCCTCCAGCTTTTTCGTAATTCTCTACTTCCAATTCTGTGAAGCTGCGATCCAAAAATACACGCTTTTCTTTTCCTCGAGAAAATATGAATAATTCAAGCGGACAAAAAAATATCAAAAATAGAAAAAACATTTACCTGATTAAATTCAACAACGAGACTTCGGATTGCGACAAATTCTCTTTATTCGGAGCCGCGTTCAATTCGCAAATTAACTTTGGCAAGCACGAATTCTTCACAGCGTTCAATATTTTCTTTCTAGCCATCATTAAGGTTCCTGGAAGAAAAAAGCGAGATGATATAATTCAAAACGAAAAATCAAATCCATTACGTCTTATACGTGAACACGATCACGACATGGTTACTGGTACATTCTGGGTCAATGTTCAATTTAAAAACTATGTCCGAAACGACATCGCCAACATTGAAATAACCAACGCACGATAGCAAAGTACGTCACTAATTCGCTGCGGCGAAATAGCACATACCCGCGTGTATTAGAGTAAAAAAATCACAATTCGCCTTCAACCGTCGGCGTGGTTTGGTAACCTTGGACACTTTGCACGCTTTGGGAATCACATGACGCTGTGAAAAATCACACCGGCGAATTTCACCTGAATTCGCGATCGTTAAATTAATCAAATCTTGATACGAGTTCGAGGTGTCATTTCGTGTTGATACGAATTGCAGACTCTCTCCGTGAAATTTCCAACGCCCGTGCGACGTGGTTGAGGCGAAATTTCTAGCAGAACCGGATGAGGCACGCAAGGTGACCTTGTTATCGCTCATTTGTACATTTTATGCTATTTTTCGCAACATTTGTACGTAATTTTTCTCTATTTAGTTTACATAAGCGAATGAAATTCCCAAGAGTAAAAAACTCGACAGTGTTGTCATATCGTTTTAATGGCTCGATTAAGCACAGCGAAATCATCGCTCTGCTTCCACGTGTCAAGCGTACTTAAATCACTCGCGAATGCTTTCTACGAAATTTCTGCCATTTAACGAACCACGAGCCCACGAACACCATAACTCGCTAGACAGGAAGACGGAAATAGAAAGTAAGGTGACGTAAGACTCTTCAGATTTTGCAACCTAATCGAGTCTACGAATCGGCTACGATGTCTCGGTTGATCGAATTTTTTCAAGTACTATCGCGTCGTCGTTCGCCTGTAATTACTGCGTGATTATGATTTATGCGAAAATTCACTTCCTCTTGTGCTTCTTCCTTTTTAGGTAAAACTAACGCTGTAAATTACCACTTTGATGTAAATAGACGTTGACATTACGACCCCCAGCACCAAAGAAAAATGTTCCGTTGTCATTATAGCTAAAAGCCAACAAGTACCTTCCTCAATTGAACTCGGACCTTGACAGAAGGCCGAAATATTTGTCTCGTCAAGCGAATAATAAAACCTCTAGAAAACTCCGAAACCCGAGTAAATCACGATTCAGGAAAATTCGATCTAAAAACATCGCGACGACGTGACGCTCGAAAAAACGTGCGTTTTTATCAACCGCGACGACAATTTGCGTCGTAAGGTCGTCACTCGTCAGAAACCGAAGAACC
The DNA here is from genome assembly GCA_003261595.1 of Maconellicoccus hirsutus. NCBI lineage: Eukaryota > Metazoa > Arthropoda > Insecta > Hemiptera > Pseudococcidae > Maconellicoccus > Maconellicoccus hirsutus. The sequence goes on along the minus strand of QBDW01005339.1, from coordinate 55,353 downwards.
AATTGTGTAATCTAAGTAAACGAGAAGTTTTATAAGTGCTTTAAGTAGATTTTAAATTATCGTTTTTACGTTTTAAAAATACCTGTAAATCAACATGTACAGGCGTCAGATTTTATTGTTTTTTCTTCATTTTTAGGTCAACATTCGGGAAATTTAGTCACAAAGTTGTACAACAGTGGTGATCGTAAAGAGGAATCGTTATTTGTTCGCTGAAGCGATAGAAATTCATTAAATAATTCATCAAAACCAATAATCCTCCGAAGTGACAGCACAAGTTGGTAAATCTCGTGATGGCTGTATTCTAGTTTTCTTCGGGTAGTTTGCCCAATATACGAAGCACACGATGTTAGAATAGAAACAGAAAAATGGATGTTGCGAAAGGAAGGAAATTATAGGATGGTTTGTTATTTTGGTTGAATAAATTTATTCAATTGATGATTGTTGGCGAATCAAGAATTACCTATTATTCTTATTTTGGTAGCAGAACGTTTTAAAAATGCATCAAGTCGAAAGCCAAAAAAATAGACTATGACGTCACAACGCAACATCTCTGAGTACTAGCCTGGGTCAATCGGAGAATACATGACGTCACTCCAGTAATCACATTGATCAAAAATAACCAAATGAGAAAAGTTCTACCTCAAAATTTAAATTTAAATTTTATTGAGGCTAAAAGAAATATATTGGATGTGGTTAATTACAATCACCAAGACTTGAAGTGCTCCTATGAAATTCTAATTTTGACCCCACGCACAAAAAGTCTTACTTGAAAATGTGAATCTAGTTAGTCCAAAGAAAGCATCACTTGACGTCATATTCAATTAATGAGAACTGGGGTGGAAAAGAAAGAGATGAAAATCACCCCTCGCCGATTAAGTCGTCACTACAGAACTCTTTACCTGTAGATTTATGCCATGTACTACTGCCAAGGCCAGAGGCGTAACTAGGATGGAAGGATTAGCTGGAAGAGAATAGTTGGGAGGACCTGAGGAATTGGAAAAGATATTGGACAGAGGAAGGAGTCACGAAGGATTTCTGGGATACTAGGGAATTACAAAGAAAACAAATAAGTGGAAGTTTTATAGTTATTTTATTCGTTTGTTTATCAAATTTTCTGTATTTTGGTTGCGAATAATCCAATAAACATTTCAACTTGTTTGTGAAGTGATATCGGTGGCGTGTTTTATGGTTATTGTATTAGTATGTAGAACAAGTTTTCTTATCTGATTACCGATAATTTCAATTATGAGTAATCCAACGAAAATTTCAACAGAAGAACCCCTGCATAGAGCGACAGTCAAATTGCTTCGTTGTCTTGACTGTATTTCTCTTTCATTTTAATTACATAATTATGTATATGAAAAATTTTTTTGCAAGTTTTTCTAAATTTAATCTCAGAGACCAACTTAACAGACTCGATCCAAAAAGACGGAGTCATCCATGATACACCAATTGTCCTCCCTACATAATGATACGATTATGAACGACTCTAAAATAATTAAATGTATTTTTAAAAAACTCAAAGTAGGCCTGGTCTTCAACCTTCACTTGGCCTCAACTTTCTGTTTCTGCACCGGTAAAATTTCGCTCCTTCATCGCAATTATCAGCTTTTAAAACCCTATTCAAATAATTACTCCGCAAATGGATATAGACAACAAAGAACATAGAAATTTCTATATCTGTATTTCAGTGAAAGTAAAATAGCTCTCTTTAGCATGTTCACAGGGTATTTCCTTATTAGGTGCGTTACTTGCTACCAATGGTGACATAATTAAACACTTCAAAGGTGTCATATGTAACCCAATCTTTTACTTGTTTTGATCTCATTTCAAAGTAAAGACGGGTTTATTGTTTTAGCGATTTTATCATCGGAACATGCACAATGAACATGCATTAGAAGACGTAATTCCTGATTCATTCGGTGTAAAACTCATCTGAAGTAGCTTTGCGATTGCAGAGCTTATGCACTTGAATGTAAGTGCAATGGAGCAACAAAAAAGGGAGCGTCATATAATATCAATTTCAACGGTGTCGAGAAATTTTCAAGAAATTGATTCAATAGTGATTTGACTCCGTTTCCTCGAGCTCGACAGTCGACAGTTTTCTTTGGAAGATTTGGTAAAATCAGCAAGAATTACGACCGTTATGCCAGCATGTTTCTTCGAAACATGAAAAACGAAGTGAAACAGGAAACGGGAATCAAATTCAAAGAAAAATGCATTCTGACCTCCTGACATTCAGAAAAACCATATAACATTTGGCAATGTTGCCATAACTCAACAGCTGTCTTCGTTGATTGCATCATTTCTTATCATTTTTAACACGTCGTAGAAATTTGTATAAATGAAATTTCATGTTTACATCGCATTAATAACTGACGTCTCAACATTTACGTAAGCACGCCTGCGCTAATTATCCTTTTTTTGCACTAATACCGGTTTACTCGATGTTTTTCCCAGAACTTGGTAATTTGACTTCTTTTTCGACTCCTTTGTAGTCGGAAAACCCGCGGAGAAGGAAACTACACCCCCTGCTGATTTAACAAGGCATGTTTTTTTGACATATTAAATGGAAAATCCAAAAAACAAAGTTAAGGTTCAAAACGGTAGCATTTTTAATTGATAGGTGAGCAATCTTTCATAATGTGAATTTTAAGGGGGGAGGGAATGGGTTTACGAAAAAATGATAATAACTGAAAATGTTGCTTATAAAATTTACTACATTTTGAGTTATTAACTCAATTCACGTACGACGAAACGTCAACGAGAAAAACCACGTTGAGTGAATTTCACCCCAGATTTGCCAAATTGTCAAATGTGGGAGATTTTCCAATGTTTTGTCTGTAAATCGAAATGTAATGGGTTAACGATAAAGATGATAATAACTAAAAATGTTCTCCATTAAATTTCTCATAAATTATCATAAGAACGTTTTTCACATAAAGCGTGACGTTGGCGAAAAAAACGCGCGTGAAGTTACCCGAAGCACATCTCTGGTTGAAAATCGAGTCGTAAGTCGGAAAAAATTAATTTGCGAAGAAATTCATAGTAACTTAAAACATTAAACCCACTTTATTCCCCCTAGAAATCCATTATCACACGGTGCTCACATATCACCCAAAATATCGCCATTTTGTACGAACCGCCAACTTTATTATTTTGATTTTCACACCAAAACGTTCCCTGAAACTCTCTTCGAAAAAAGCATGTCTCGTCAAATCTGCAGCGGGTGAAGTTCCTTGCTATGCGGCCATCCAGGAATTACTTCATCATAGTATAGGTGTATGAAAGATTATCCAAAGTCAACACATGGAGAAGGAAGAAGGGCTCGAAGGAAGTGTAACCTTGATAGACGCCATTTTGAAAATTTCTCATCACGTGTACACTTGAACATTGCAATTATCGAAGTAACGATTCGGGAATCATTAAAATTTCAATTTGTAAGAGTTCTGTTGATATGAAAACTATGAAGCTCCAAATCTAACAGATCCAGAGCGACATTCAGTAGAAACATTAATTCTCGAAAATCGCCATTTTTGCATCCATATTTCATTGACTCATTTCAGTCACAAATTAAACATCAACAGCAAGAAAAACACAACAAACCCGAAGTAAATATTTTACTAGTGAAATATCACGTCAATTATCGTCGTACTTTTACCTCTACGCAAAATAATACGTCGTCGATTAGAATCGCACAAACGTTCGCAACACGATATTATCAAAAATGATAACAACGACGCAGTGTTACCAATTAGCCAATGAAATAGCGACTTATCACTCCCTCTTTGTCGATGTTATCTGTACAGCGTTCGTTTGATCTTTAACCTTTTTTTCACTCTAAAAGACTTGTTTAAATATAAATCAAAACGAATTCGAACGCAAGATCTTTGGCCTTCCGTTACCATCTCAAGACCAATATAACCGCGTGAGCATATTTCACGTGGTGGAATACTGCCATAATATGAATATGTGGGAAATTGGCGAAATGCGGCTCGATGATATAACATGAATCACAGTACGGAAACTCGGTATTTGGCATAGTTTCACATGGCATCGGTAAAGTTTATAATAACCGGGTCGGTTTATAATTAAAAAAAAACACCTCTAAACGTAAAAACGTTGCTAGCGAAATAGTCACAGACAAGGTCGACGAATAAAAGCACAATCTCGATACTTACTCTCGTTATCGTCGATTTTCAACGTGCTCTGGGGCATCTTCTCCACACCGGTGATCTTCGGGGTGGCTATATTGACTTCGGGTGCTTCGGCATCGTCTTCGGCATCCTCAAAGGTAGGTATAAACGTCTTCACGACATTCGTGTAATCGCTGGACAGCAAAAAGAACAACGCCACTAGCAACAATATCCGGATAAGATTGGCTTCCATTTCGAAGGCTGGTAAAAACTAAACGGCCAAATGAGCACGGCTCACATCGCGACTTCACTCAACAACAACAGAACTCCGAGTCTGCGAACCTTCACGATGGCGAATTATGTTCGCAGCACAGCACAATCGAACAAAGAAGCAAACGCGCGCGGAATGTTATTCAAGCGAACGAAAAAAATTACTCGACTCGTCGACCAAGTAACCAACGCTGTTCTATATTATGTGGCGTCATGATTTTGTCGCGTACCCACCACTTCGCACATACTCGGTGAAAGTGAACGGACTGGTCCCGCTGGTAATTAAGCGTAGTCTCCTTGGCGAACTGAGTTTTGGGAGTTGGACGAAATTTTTACCAAGATGAGAGATTAAATTGATTCAGCTGCGCGCGCCTCTTGCCTAGTATCAAACAGGTGATTAATTACACGTGAATTCCTGGTATACTCAAGGTGAATTTTTCAACCATAGGCCTACCTCGCGTCTTTTCGCCTCCGGTACACCTCGTCACCTACGTCCGCCAAATTCTACGTTACGAAATTCCTCCAAAAATCTACGCAAACCCATTAACCGTACTCGATTTTCCTCTCGTGTACCGCTCAACAATTTATCTCTTCCTTAACCCTCTGCTTCATCTATTCAAAGATCATCTCGAGCAGAAACTAAACCGTGTCATTGGTATACCGGTATTCTTCGACGTTCGATAATATATTACCATCTACATTTGCGTAGGATAAACACACAACGAATTTAGCTTATGTAATTTGACCATTACGAGTTATTTTTATGCAACAAATCGCAACGAATTAACCAACAATACGCATTCCAGTTTTACAAAGATTCGTCGCTATACTCGACCAAGCCTTCTTTTATATCGAAACCATCGCGATTTAGGGAAACAAATTCTAATAAATTTGCAAACCGTGAGCAGGTGTGTTTATGGGTAATTTTTACCGCAACCTTCGACCGATCGATGAAGAAATGCGCAAACTTTCGCCCCTTATGTAAGATGTGTGTTAATGGAGCATGTGCTCGAGATGAGAATCTCACTCATTGTAAATTCCAAATTCCTGCGCAGGATCAAGGATTAGATAGCTGAAACGAGCATGTGACAGCGTTCTATGGTTTGGAGAGTAAGGGTGATTAAAGCGTTCAAAAATGCTTCCTCCCCTTTGTTAAATTTTTTACATTGCGGATATATTTTTCAAAGCAAACTGTAGGAATTTCCCCCTTCCCCCCCACATCATTACTATATTTAGCTAAAAAAAAAAATAGACCAATAAAATGAATAAATTATGGCCAAACATTTTCTCTTATACGATTACGATCTTACTCCTTCACCTTTTCCATCAATAATCTCCCATTTGATTGAACCTCCCTTTTATCCTTTTCCCTCACTTTCCTCTCAATTTGATATTACTAAGCTAGATGTTCCTCACAACCGAATTTCCTTCCAAAAGCACACCCTCGAAGTCTCCGTTAAGCATTCTAAAGACTTCGAGCCGCCTCCTCCCCAATTTATGCATAATAAGTATTGAATGAAAAAATGGAGGAAAATTTTCCATAGTAATATTAAATAAGTTGAAAATTTCCGGGTCTTTTACAAAAGTCGCGCCGAAAGGCAAAACACCCCTTCTCCTTTCCCCACCATAGATTGGTATATGGTTTAAGCAAAAGTAGTATTAAGAAGAAATCATATTAAAAACCCTTATAAATAAAATTTTGGCAATATGCGCCAACTTCTTGATTTTTCGCGAATTCTTAGTAATTAAGAGGTCCATAATTCTTGGCAAAATTTTATCTTCGATAAAGAGTCCAATTCGAAAAAAATTCCAAAAATTGACCCATCGTTTTATTTTTGACCACCCGTGCTGAAATAATGTTTACAGCGTTTTTGAAGCCTCCAGCGAAATTTCGATATGTTGTGGTACGAGTATTAAAGAAATACTCCAGGAGGGATGAGGATCCAAAATTTAGATTCTCAGAGTACGGAAAATTTCAGGTCCTTTTCGTTTCATTTTCCAGCTTTCGAACTGGGGAAAAGCGAAAAACACATGTCGAGTAATATTTCCAAAATATGGGGGGAAAACCGATAGATGGGAAGGGGAGGAGGGATTTTTAATTTTTCCCACAACGACATTCTAATTTGAGGTTTCAAAATAAGGAGAAGGTTGAAAATCGATAGATTACTCTCTTCTCTCCAAGTTCCTTGTATCTTCGTAAAAACCAACTTAACCTGGAAAAGTGCTCAGTTCAAAATTAATGTTTAATGAATTTTGCATAAAATGAGTTCGATAACAATAAGGCCAAAATATTGGTGAAAAAATTTTTATACTTTGATTTATAGTTTTTTTCGTGGCTCCTTTATTTTTTTCAATTGTGTTCTCCACTTTATAGTTTTTTATTGTTCTTGTTCCTATTTCGCGATTCTTTTCAACTGAAAAAATGTAATTAAGAAAATCATGGAAAATATGAAAACAAAAAAAATGCGAGAAAAAAGGGATACATAAAATTGAAAAAGGAGATAAAAAGGGAAATTTTATTCTGTATGGAAAATTATGCTTTTTGGATATCCCAACACTGTACTCGATGCACTTTTTCGTTTCTAACTTTACAAAAAAAGTTAGCTCGATGAAAATTAAAGCTCTTTAGATTCTCTATAAAAATATCAAAAAATCAATGCAATCGTTCAACTGGTTTTTGAGACATAAATAAGCGAGTGGGCGGGGGAGGGGGTGTTTGTTGATTTTTAACACGCAAAGGATAATTATTTAGTAATAACTGCATTTTCAGCGCGTTATTTTTTTTCTATAATTTTTTCAATTACTCCGATCTCAAGCTTGAATTCCTAGTTATATTTTTCACATGAAGTAAGTCGTGCACCCATTTAACGATTTCACTTGATATCGCTTAATTATTATTTACCTGTATAGACAATTTTATAAAACGAGAGTTAAACGAGAGTTGAACGAGGCTCATTTCCTGAAACCGGTTTTATCTCCCATGTGCTGAAATTTTTTTGAAAATCTCATCTTGAACGTTTGCCCTCAAGATAGGATCTCTGATAATTGAAAAAATCGCATAACTCATCTTTTGCTCCACTAATCCACACATAGGTCAGGTGCACCCCCCGTTTATTTTCAATCCGGGGTATTAGCAGGTTACACAATACGACCTTGAATGCGGATGAAATCCGGTCGATTGTCACATTTGGCAAAACACTCGTTCACGTTCATTACCCCAAATTCGCGCCGTTAAAAATGCAAAGTAGAGCTCGCAATCGATACATGATCCTCTTCAACACAACCGCACAGCTTAAAAGGCACATAGCGGCCCATTACGACACCCTAATCGAGTATAAAAATTAAATCCTCAAAATAATCAACGCGTCTAATCACGACGTTTAATTTGGGTAAGCCAATAAAATGTTTTGATAAGCCGAAGGGACCATAAACCGTATGGCATTTGTATACGGAGACCGTTGATGAAAAAAGTACCACATAAACTAAATCGGATTTAAAAACTGAAGTGAGATTTAAAAAATAGCGCGATCTTTTAAATATATGTTAATTCCTCGCAGGCGAGGTTTTAATTTTAAATACCGTAAGGGCTCGCATTTTCAAGTATATTTGTCAGCTGCGTGGTTTCAAAAAAAAACAAGTCGTGTTTATTTTACACTTGACGAGGAGAATCCTATTTTTGATATTGTTCGTATGTAGATGGCCCAGGTTCCCTGTGAATTTCTCAACGCGAATATCGCATCTTATCAAGTGGCACTTTCCTCGAAACGTGTCACTAGCACTTGCCGCGGATTTGATATCTCGTGAAAACTCTCCAAGTACCATCTTCGACAATCATTAATCAGTATATTTTCCATTTCATTTGGTAAATATGTAATTGATACTCTTTTTCTCTTCAGCTACCTCTTTAATTAATCTTCGCCCTTCGAGGGACTCGCTGCACAAAGGCAATAAGACACGTGTCTTCTAACATCGTGTCGTGTTAAAGATACATATGAATTTGATGTTCCCTTAGCCCCTTGCTCTTTGCTTTTCGAGGGTCTTTACGTTGTGGAAAAATCATCCAGAAACAGATGCATTAGGATTCCACGATTTCTTACACATACCGATGCATATCTCATTTTACAAGATTAAAGGTAAAAAAAAAACAATGTATAACATACTCAATGCTAAACGTTTTAAAAATAATTACACACTCGTCGTGTATATTTCCCACTCATAAAGGTGAATCCTACCGTACGATATAGAGAATCTTTTTTCCATGTTTCTATATACGTATAATTGATCAACTTGAAGCTGCGTCGCATTGCGCCTTAGAAAAAATACTCATTCCGTGAAATTATATTCCCCCAACCTTGATACTGGCTTAAGGCTAACAAAAATCAGTAGGTCATGGATTAATCACTCGACAATGTTTCCTTTTACCTGTACTAATCTAGAGATACGCAGATAACGTACTTTCCTCGCGCATGAGACGTAATTAATTTTTTAATATTTACATTACCATTTATCGGCCAGCATAATCCTGTGCTTCATTTGCATTCCATTATCGCCTCGTTTTTTTTTTTAAATTCCATTCGCGTAGTGATGGCCTTCGTGCGTATGAGGCTCGAAGTTTTCAATTTCGGCGTCAGCAAAAGAACCCTTTCGGGTGCGTTTCAAAATTGGGATAATAGGATCGAAGATCATGTCAAGAAAACCAAAGATATGGCGGGATTCAATCTGTTTAATGCCAAAAAAAATCGTCAATAAGGTTTTTTCTCCTATAGCTAGCACGGAAATAATCAATGGAGTGGGGAGAGAGAGGGGGTTAAGTAATATCGAAATTTAAAAATCGAAATCGAGCTATCAAGATCAAAATATTTAAATCGAAATAACAAAATCGCAGAATGAAAGTTCCCTATACCCAAATCGACCCATCAATATCGAAAAATATAAATCGAAACATCGAAATCGAATTATCGAGATCGAAACATCAAAATCGAAATAATAAAATCGTTAACTGAAAATTCGCAATATCGAAATCGACCTTTCAATATCGACACATCGAAATTAAAATATCGAAATCGGATAATCAATATCGATAAATCGAAATCGAAACATCAAAATCGAATTATCAAGATCGAAATATCGAAATCGAAACATCAAGATCGGTAACTGAAAATTCGCAATATCAAAATCGACCTTTCAATATCGACACATCGAAATTAAAATATCGAAATCGGATAATCAATATCGATAAATCGAAATCGAAACATCAAAATCGAATTATCAAGATCGAAATATCGAAATCGAAACATCAAGATCGGTAACTGAAAATTCGCAATATCAAAATCGACCTTTCAATATCGACACATCGAAATTAAAATATCGAAATCGGATAATCAATATCGATAAATCGAAATCGAAACATCAAAATCGAATTATCAAGATCGAAATATTAAAATAAAAATAAAAAAATTGTAAACTGAAAATTCGCAATATCGATTTATCGAAATCGGATTATCAAGGTCGAAATAAAAATATCGCAATATTGAAATTGACCCATCAATATCGATAAATCGAAATCGAATTATCAAGATCGAAATATCAAAATCGAAATAACCAAATCGTAAAATGAAAATTCGCAATATCGATATATTGAAATCGGATTATCAAGGTCGAAATAAAAAAATCGCAATATTGAAATTGACCCATCAATATCGATAAATCGAAATCGAATTATCAAAACCGAAACATCAAAATCAAAATAAAAATCGTAAATTGAAAATTCGCGATATCGATACATTGAAATTAAAATATCGAAATCGGATTATAAAGATCAAAATATTCACGTTAAAATGATAAAAAAATCGCAATATCGAAATCGAATTATGAAGATCGAAATATCAAAATCGAATTAACCAAATCGAAAAATGAAAATTCGCAATATCGATGTATCGAAATTAAAATACCGAAATCGAATTATTAAGATCGAAATAACAAAATCTCAGGACGAAAACTTGTGGTATCTAAATCGCCCGGTCAATATCGATACATCGAAATCGAATTATCAAGATTGAAATCTTCAATTGTATATAACAAAATTACGAAATGAAAATTGAAGTATCACAATATGCGCTATTAAAATCGAACCATCAAAATCGATACATCGAAATCGAAATTTCAACTTCGATATTTGGATTGCGATTTACGATATTTCAATTTCGATACATTAATCAAATTTATACCGAGAAATATGTACTTTAAAGACACACGAGCTCAGTTCACGATTTTTTTGAAGACCTTTGATTTCATAAATTTAAGACACCCCCTCCCTTGTAAAACCAGAACAACCGTAACAAATTTATGCCATCTCCATTCTTATCGCTCCTGCATTCTTTCCAGGTTCTTTTTGTTAGTGCTGTACAATCCTACTTTTTTTCGGGTGTCTTTCCTTTCTCCGGAACAACTATAACGGATTTTGGTCACGCTTAAATTTGGGATACATTCACGGGCAAAATTCCTGTAAAAAATCCAGCGACGACGACGACGGTAATGAAACCGAAGCCACTCTTCTCAGCACATCTCACCTCACCACCTTATCTCAATTTCCGGTAAATTTGTCGACGATAAAACGTCGCTAAGGCGAGTATAGATTAACGAAAATGGAAAAATTAACGATTCGGATAATAAAGGCTACCGTATGTCGTAAAAGGATTACCAGATTCGGCGTCACTTAACGAGTAAAGCTGTAAAAGTTTCATCGCCATTAAGTAAGATTTTTAATTCGATTTTCGGACCCCGATCGCGAAGGGCGTGCTCACGTGACACTTCGGCGCGGCGGAAACGTCTCGGACAATAAAACGTCGGAAAAACACCGTGGCGCGCTTTTTAACGACAATCATAAACCGTGATCCTCGATATCGATTAATCGAGTCCTCGGTGTAAACGAGCTTTACGACCACTACTATAAAATCTTTGTCTATCGAAGAAACCCCGTTAAGTTTGCCGGTAACAAGATGGATAGATTAACCGCGTTGGGCCTTCGAATTTGGCGAAAATTATTGTTCCGCGTTTTACGAGCCGAGTGTTCTTTATTGCGTTAAGTGCTCACGATGCTTTTTCGTACTTCGAATAGCCGCACATCTACCACTCTCCTTGTGTTCGCCAGATAAGCGTTTTTCAATTTCTACTCGTCGTACGTTTAATCAAATTTCGAAATCGTAAAGTCTTCGAGGCTGCTGATTGCGACACGTACCATAAGGCTCATATACCAATCATTTATTAAAATTATCATTCAACGAACCACGTCGGATTAAGGCGGCTTGGACGTTAATGAAACCTAGCGTGTGTGTTAATGATAAACGTGCCCGTGTCCGACGTGTGCTACCTATACGAATTAGTGAAGCTATTTTCACTCCAAGAAAGCCCGGTAGTTGAGCTCGCCTTAATGATAAATCGCTCGCCGTACGTCGATGACCGTTTAAAGTACCCGGCCCGGTGTCCAGCCATAATACGCTCCGATGACTGGCAATGACTTATTAACGAAAATATTTTCAAGAGGTTTGAAATTCAGCGTGATTAATGGACGTCTAGCTCGCTACGACGAGTGGTTATTAAATTTATTTTTAATTAGAATTTGAATGTTGGTACTTCAAAGTTCTTTGATGGGTTTGATAAAAGGGTCGAACTGAGAGTGGACCGAAGAAAGATGGATGAAAAAAACATTTCTTTGTAAGAAACAAGAAAATCCTTTAAGAAAGTAATCAACAAGATTTACACGAGATTCCAAAAATATACCAAAAAGGCTACTCAAATTGAGAACCTTTGTAGAAAATCATTAGAAAATTTCATCAAAAACGAATTAAACGAATAACCAAAAAAGCTAAATACGAAAAAATAACTCAAAGTAAATCACTTTCTTGAAGATGAATCACAAACAAATGAATACTCGTCGACCTCATTTTATCCAATTTCAGACGAGATATACTCAACGTCAAAATAGGCCTACGACCATAATCGAATTTACCGCGATTACAAATCTCGATAAAGTCATCTGCGGCGATAATCGAGGCCTACAGAATACCATTGAAGAAGACAATGAGTACTCGAAGAGTATGAGAAGCCGTGAAAATAATCTTAGACGTGCATCCTTGTCATTAAAGCGAGTATCCTTTGATTAGCACATCCGAAAATTAATCAAAGTAGATAATCAGCATCGAGCTAGAGAGATCAGCGAAAGAGTCATCGACCTCCATCAATAGTCCACAGATCCTACAAGATGATCATGTATTTATCATTTTTTCCATTTCTTCTCATAATGTTACTCAGTCATCAATCTTTTTCTCAGCAATGAGTCCTTATGTGCAAATTACATTATTTTTGGACACCAATCTACGTGATACCACCGAAGGCGTTATCTTCACAAAATGAAGACGGTAGACTAAATAAAATGAATATTACAACTATTCAGGATTTTCAAACGGCCAACTACTACGAAAAAATAGCACCCAGCTGGTGGTCCATTTTTAAAGCGAAACTGATAATAATTTATTAAAATTTTCCATTCCTCCCTACCTTTACAAACTCTGGCAGAACCACTTCACTTTAATGAAATATTAACTATATGCGTACAAGTCTGCAAACACTATGTGACATTTTCATGTCACTCCGCTACAAAGATATTCATCAGGAGACGTCATTTGACATGTCACTCGCAACCATGCCACGTCACCATAACGATGACTTGTCATCGAATCATGTCACTTGACATGCTACCATGACATTATCACATGTCACTCCCAACCATGATAAGTCACCATGACAATAAATAGTCATTTATAACATAGTACAGTGACATGAAAAAATCATATTTTTCGTTAAAAATGAATATATGAAGGATAACTCGCTTTGTGATGGAAAAATAATCACCTGACTTCACTTCTTTATCACTACGTCTATTATCATGCCAACAACATGACATATCTCTATAATATATCATTATTCAGGTCACCATGACGTGTCATTATAACATGATCATGACATATCACCAAAGCACAATTATATGTCACTCACAAGTATGACACTTTACCATTCCAATGAAGTTCATTGCAATAAGTCATTGCATACCACGTGTCAATCATAACCATAACACGTCACCATGATAATGACTTGTTATAATATTGTATATCACTTATGATCATGATATGTCACCATAACAATGACGTGTCGTTTACAAATTGTTATGATAACATGAAATTATTAGGAATCACTCGTGAGCACGACACGTCACCATGACAACGTCCTACGTCATCATACGTGTCACTCATGAATATGATATATGTCACCATAACAATGATCTATCATCTATGACATGTTATCACGTCACTTCGCTACAATGACGTTCATCAGAAGAGCTCATTTGACGTCACATGCCACTCGTAATCACAACACGTCATCATAACAATGACTTGTCATCATATCATGTCACTTGACATGCTACCATGACATAATCACATGTCACTTCTGACCATGTCACGTCACCATGACAATGAATTGTCATCTATGACATAGTTTAGTGACTTAAAAAAATTATATTTAGAGAAAAATAATCACCTGACTTGTCATCGCATATCGTGACCACGCCTATTATCATCAGGGCCGTAGGAGAAGGGAGGGTGGGGGGCGGTGTAATGGAGCAATTTGCCCTGGGCCTGCATTTTCCAGAGGGTCCGCATTTTTTGAGAAAGCTGAATGTAATTTGAAAATATGAACCAACTAGTGAATTATATTTACTTTATTTACTCTACGAAACTGTAGGAAGTGTTCTCATCTTGAACTGATCGATGACTTTGCACAGAAAAAAACTCAAAAAGGGCATTTTCAATGTTTTGTACTTTTCAGGCTAATTATTTTGTAAATGTACAATTTTTTACACCAATAAATATTTTTTTTAAACCTACTAGATTGACGAGGAGGGGAGGGGGTAAAACAGTTTTCACGGGGCTTTCAATTTTTTGGCCCTAGGTCCTCGCTGGCTTTCTACGACCCTGATTATTCACTCAGAAGGGGCGTTCATTTGAAAGGCATTATTCAAATTTTAGCTCGCAGATGGCAACATCCGAAATCCGTCTGCGGACCTTTGATTTCATAAATTTAAATACCATCCTTCCTCCTCTTAAAACCAGAACTCCATCAAATTTATCCCACACGTAACACGAAACCTTTCCACTTCGACCCCGCGTCGCATTCCTCGACATCCTCGATGACATCCAAACGCCGAGAAAAAAACTTGGTCGGATTTTTTCCATATTCGAGCCACCCGGGCATCGTTAAAATCCGTTTAATTGACTCTGGTAAAAATAATTAACCGATGTACTCGTGTCGACTGAAATAAACGAAAAAAAACCACCCGATATCTAATTTCCGAGCAAAAAAACACGTTCGCTGTTTCGTCTCCCGCGTTAAATAAAATTTCCGCATTATCTCGGTTTAATTAATGCGTTGACGAGATTCGAAATTCTTTTGGGAATTGAACGCGCCAGTCGAAATGTTATAACTACGAGTAAAATGAACTAACTCCGTTGACACTGCATGATTAATGGAATTTTCGGAAAATTCACAGAAGGGTGCGTTATATCGCCGCGTCCCCTCGCGCCTTCGTACCCGGTATTGCTATTGTTTGGATAAGTATGTAAAGTATGATTTACTATATTCCATTCGTAAATAGAGTATTCGCTAAAATAAATAATTATACGATGATTTTCGCATATGCTTCGATATTTCACCGTTACACGCGTCGGCGACGCGTAAGGCAAATACCCGCAATTTAATTCTAGTTTCGCCGCAATTTCACCACGGTAAGTTTAACGGGCATCATCCAAATGTTACGAAATTAAAAAAAAATTAAAATAACCGTTTGCCCGTGCCCAGCTTCGGTCGACTGTACTACGTCCGAATAATCTAATTAAATAATTTTTAGCACGTCGCAGCTGCTCCGGTATAAACGAGCAATTGCTCCGGAGATTTATACCATTGCATTCGAGCGATATTTGCGTATAGCGTGAAAAACATAAAATAGTCTTAATTGCTTAGATGTTAATCTACGACGGATTCGCGTCCACATGTACCATACCGTTTTATAAAACAAAGCCCTAACGCGGACGAGTCGCGTATCTGCAATAATTAGACACCGTCGTGTCACCTGCTCGCTCCTATTACCGACCACTGGCCATATGGAGAAGTTGACGCGGAGTTAATGGGGGAGAGGTAATGGGAAAATAGCGTGTGACATTAACGGCCTCTGGAGCTCTTCAGCATGCTTGGACGCTTCGATACCCTTATCGATAAGTTTCGATTCTAATTAGTAAATACCGTATCGTCCTAACCCTCTCGGTGCTCAAAACAAACAACGGTGACGTTTTTCCAGAAAAAATTCGCCATATGGATAGACCTCCTGCTTCGACGTGAAATCCGGTACTGGCAATCACTTGTAATTTCACCGATCGTGGGTGGAGATAAAATCATTCAATTGAAGTACCGTCTACATGTATCCGCTTCAGCACCGCTTTCCTACTGTGTCGATTATTCGGTACATTTCGTATGATACCGGTCATAAGCATCAGCTTTGTTAACGGCCGGTAATTAAAATAAGTTTAGGGTTCGACATGGGTAAGCAGTGCTCGTAAAAGTTCCTCGAGGGGGGTACAAATATACGCAACGTTTCTAAACTAGACTCGTAACTTTGATTTCTACCTCGGAAAATCACTCAATCAAACATCAAGCGGCATGGTGAAACGGTGGGAGGAAGGAGTCAATACTCGAGGGCTTCGTGATGTTTTTCTTATGACGAATATGTAGCAGTTCAGAGACTTACGGTGTACTGAGCGAACCAATAGAGAAGTAGAACGAAGATTTGGACACAGAGAAATGCCAATAAGTCGAAGTCTAAATTCGATAATCGATACACAGTATAAAAATTGAAAAGTCAAAACCAAATCGTCAACGTTAAAATATTAAAACAGAGATAGAGAAGTGATAAAATTAAAATCAGGATACAAAAATAAACATACAACGATTAAAAGTGGAAATTTAGTATCCTCAGAGTAATATCGAGTCACCGAAATTGAAATATTTCAATCGAAATATCGAAATTGAAAGGTCGAAACTAAATGATCAGGATCGAAATATTAAAATCTGAATAATAAAATCACATAATGAAAATTTACTATTGAAATCGAAACGACAAAAGCGCAATTTCAAAATCAAACCATGAAAATCGAAAAATCGAAATCGAAATTTCTAAACAAAATGGATAATTCGGTTTCGATACATCGATTTTGATGGGTTCGATTTCGATAATGCGATTTTAAATTTTCGATTTTGATAGCGCTTATTTTGATACTTGATTTTCACTCTGCGATTTTGTTATTTCGATTTTAATAATTCGATTTCGATATTTCGATTTCGATAATGCGATTTTAAATTTTCGATTTTGATAGCGCTTATTTTGATACTTGATTTTCACTCTGCGATTTTGTTATTTCGATTTTAATAATTCGATTTCAATATTTCGATTTCGATGGCGCTTTCTTCGACATTTCAATGTTTATTCTGCGATTTGGTTAACTCGGCTTCAATACTTCGATCTTGATAATTCGATTTCGATGTTTCAATTTCGATATTTCGATCTTGATGTATTGATATTGATAGATCAACTTCAATATTACGATTTCAATATTTCGTTCTCAATAATTCAATTTCAATGTTTCAATTTAGAAATTTCAACTTCGATGTATCGATTTTGATGAGTTCGATTTCGATAATGCGATTTTAAAGTTTTGATTTTGATAGCGCTTATTTTGATACTCAATTTTCACTCTGCGATTTTGTTATTTCGATTTCGATATAGCGATTTTAACGTTTCGATTTAGATGACACTTTTTTCAACATTTCAACCTTCATTCTGCGATTTTGTTATTTCGACTTCAATACTTCAATCTTGATAATTCGATTTCGATGTTTCATTTTCAATATTTCGATAATAATACTTTAGTTTCGGTATTTCAAACAAGAAATGTCAACTTCAAGGCATCGATTTCGATAGGTACTATTTCGATATTTCGATTTCGATGTATCGATATTGATTGGCCAACTTCAATATTTCGATTTTAACGTCACGATTTCAATATTTCGATCTTAATAATTCGATTTTGGTGCTTTGATTTAGAAATTTTGATTTCGATGGGTCTATTTCGATATTTCGATTTCGATGTATTGATATTGATTGGTCAACTTCAATATTTCGATTTTAACGTATTAATTTCAATATTACTCGTTTTGTAATTTCAATTTCCGCTCTCTGACGTTGTTTCAATTTTGATTACTTCGATTCTGAATCGAAATCGAAATCTCAAATGAAAACTGAAGTATCAAAATAATTGCAATTAAAATTAAAATTTTAAAATCACAAACTCTAAAAACCCCTCCCTTCTCTGCCCCCCACGCAGATTAAAATTGAAGCGTCTCAACCGAAGCATTGAAATATCAATATACGAGTATTAAAGTTATAATCGTGAAATTGAAATATCAAAATAGTGATATCGAAACTCAAACATCGACACATCGAAATAAGAATATCGAAATCAAACTGCCGAAAACAAAATATCGAAATAGAAATATCAATATTGAAACGTCAAAATTGAAACATCAAAGTGTAAGTATCGAAATCGAAATCGTAATCGAAATAATAAAATCCGAAAACTATCGAAACATTAAAATCGGAATATTTCGATTTGAAAACTCCTATACCTTCTCTTCATCCTCATAAAATATTTGTATCACTCCAAGATCTCAAAATTGGTAAAATTTCCAAATCGCGATAAAACAAATCCCGAAATTTATTCGTAATTTGGATGATTTTACAACCACCCATAAACATATTTTTGTCACCCTTTCATAATAACTCTTGCTAATTCTCTGACACACTCGCCACTTCACAAATAACAAAAAATACCAGGAACTTGGCACAATTCGTCACAAACAATTACCCATTCTCCACGTGAAATCACGAAATTCAACGAACCAGCTCACACTTGAGCATTCACACGAATTCTCGCAAGTCGAAACCATCCCTAATGTAAAATTCTATTTGTGCCATTACATTCCATCTACGGGTAAAAAAGGACTTACGAATGAAGCGAACGAACTCGAAACGGACTCGGAAATTAAGACCCATCGACGAATAAAAATTCCTACGACGAACATATCAACATCAGAATATTTAATCAGCGCTCTAAAACTTAAATTTACAAGAGTGTCGGTGATTAATTGGTACACGTAAAGGGTTGAAAATAAAATGAAACGAAAAGACAAAACGAACAAAAGGGTTCTCGATGAGGAATGTTTTTGACGGCATGTGCCCACTTAAAAACTTTGTCTCTTATAAAAGGTACACGTCGCATCGAATTAAGAGCTTTAAATGTTTCCGTATTTCTCCATCGATACGTCTACGGGGTTTTTTTCGCTATTACCAGAATTACGCCAATCGGAAACGCGGAGCAGATTACGCTAATTTATTTAATTTTTCTCTCCTTTTCATCGCAAGGTATCTGATCGATTCACCGATACGTCTGGGAATAATTAAAATGTCGGGAGGTAATTTTTACTCCGGCGAAAGTAACCAGACACACACGCGTACTTTGAAATCCCCGTCGTGCTTTTTCTTACTTTACCAATTCGACGTATCCACAAACACCTGCTACACTTCACCATTGTTAAAAACCCAACCATTAAATTAGTAACTGCTCGATCACGTATTAAATCCTAGACGCTAGACCAGATTTATAGCGTTCGTAGATAAACACACGAAAATCTCGAAATTAATTTCCATTTTCATTTCCACACCGGCTAAATCTTTCACGTGCGACGTCCCCCTCACACCGACGCCCATCAACTACGTGCAGGTTAATTAGATACCCAAACATAGAAACAACACCAAAAGTATCATCGTACTCATAACTAATCTACGTCAACCATATACACCTCTACTCCCGTCTTCCGCCATCTTAACTAGCTTCGTGAAAAAAATCCATTACAAATATGGTTACGGTTTTTAAAAGAAGAAAAAATTAAAAAAAAAGGGAGTTTAATTGCGTTGAACCAAGATTCGTAAATTTAATCAACAAACTTGCTCAAGGAGTTTTTCAGAGCGTACGATACTGCCACTAAGAGCTCACTTTCGTCTTCAATTTCTTCTCCTTTATTCGACGTTTTTAATACGACAAAAAAAAAAGACGAATCAAATTATACGATAAAAAGGGCGTAGAATTAAGTTAAATTTTATGAACGAAATTCATTTCATTAGTACGATATTACTACGAAATTAAGAAGCAAAAAAAAAGTATAACTTACAACCTAAAGTAATTATCTTATCTACATCCATAAACTGGGTTCAGCCTTTGTTAAATTTATCGGACTTTTAAAGAATAAATAAGGATTAATTGTTAATTTCTTCTGCCTTTTTTCCGCCTCTGTTCATTTACCCTTTTTCCATCTTCTTTGGATTCTTTCACTTAAGCCTTTTCCAATTTCTTAATATAGTAATTTGATTTTATGGTTTAGGGCCTTTGAAGAATTTTTCCTTTGGTGGTGTGGGCATGAGAAGTGTAGCGGTTACATTACGAGCGTTGTCTTAATTTAGCATTTCAAAGACGAAACTTGTTAGAAAGTTTGAAGAGCTGCTGACTAGGTAATTTTTTGTAAAATTATTCCCTGCTTCGAAAAAGGTACTTAAAGAGAATGAGAAACATTCTCGAGATAACCTCGAAAAATCTCAAAAAATTGGGAGGTATAAAAATTTGCCTCATTGGCTTCCCAATAACCTCCCCTCCACTCCTAGAAAAATCCTCAAACCTAGAAAAGATGTAAAAAAAGAAAAAAAATCGAATCGAATATGCTCCTTACCAAGTTTCCAGCAAATTTCCTTGATGATAAGTACCATGATCCATGAAGCTCTTCCGTCAGCAACTGCAACCAAAAAGGGAGAAAAGTTAAAAAATTTTCAAAGAAAGCTAAACTGTTTTGCGAGGGTCAATTGGAGTTCACCAAAAAACTCTATAGACCCTAAGATTAATCAGCTGTCAAACCAAATCTACAGTCGCAACTAGTCCCAACAGATCAAGATGAAAAATCTGCATAGATGGAACAGTATTTATCAGTAAATTACCCGCACTTATCAATAAAAAATTACTTGTAATTACTAGTAATTACGGACACATTACTTGTAATTACTAGTAATTACCTCAAAATTATCGGTAATTACCTGTAAATTACCTATAATTACTAGTAATTGCTGACATATTACCCGTAGTTACCTCAAAATTACCGGTAATTACCTGTAAGTTACTTGTAATTACTAATAACTGCAGACACGTTACTCGTCATTACTAGTAATTACCTGTAAATTACTTGTAATTACTTGTAATTACCTGTAAATTACTTGTAATTACCTGTAAATTACTTGTAATTACTTGTAATTACCTGTAAATTACTTGTAATTACCTGTAAATTACTTGTAATTACTTGTAATCATCGTAATTACTTGTAATCACCTGTAAATTACTTGTAATTACCTGTAAATTACTTGTAATTACCTGTAAATTACCTGTAAATTACTTGTAATTACTTGTAATCACCGTAATTACTTGTAATCACCTGTAAATTACTTGTAATTACCAGTAATTGCCGGTAATTTATTTGTAATTACCTGTAAATTATTTATAATTACTAGTGATTATCTCCAAATTACCAATACTTATCGGTAATTACCTCCAAATTACCGGTAATTATTTGTAATTACCCATTTCTGCTATTTTTTACTTTTTGGTATTCCAGAAACGTTTTTAATCTCAAAAGTTGAAAAATGGGAGTTGACGAACGAATCTTTCAAGACATACGCGATGAAAATCATACCTCTCAGTAAAACCCCAGCTCCTCTTCTTTTTCTAGCTTCCACAACGCGTCCATCAAACTGGTTCACCATGAAAATAATATCCACCAAGCTTCCAGAAATACCTACAATTCCTCCTCTTTCCAAATCCTCTCCTACACATTCAAAATAAATTCTACTCCAAAACGTGGGTTTCTTAAACACCCAAAACTGAAACGGTACTCACTTTTGGCTCGAAATAATAACGTCCCACCCTCCGAAAGCTCGTTTACTCGACTACACATCAAAAACACCCACCTCAGGTAGCGTTCAAATCTCAAAAGACATATTCCTCGAGGCATCTCTCGGCTATCGGATTCGTTTCATTTCGAGCATGAATTAAATTAAAACTACACGAAGCTTGATAACGTATTTCGCACCTGAACGAATTTCTAATTACTGCTTTTTCCACCCTCGACAAACATGGCGCAAACGAGAGAAGAAAGTTAATTGATTGAATTCTACGTTGTTTCCGCTTGGCGAATAAATCGTGTGTGCACAAAGCTTCGCCTCGTATATCTAAGTCTCTTATGAAAGTTTTAATCTAAGAACTGTCGTCGGTGTATCGATGCCGAAATGCTAATTCAGTCGAGATATTTTAATTAAACATTGGGAAAAAATTTACGCCATTAAATGTTAAAAATAACCTCGCGGAAATTTAAATCTCAAATCGAGTTTACTATATATTTTTGTAAAATCTGTCGAGATGAATTATTTCGAGGTGAAACTTTTTTCTGTAATCCTTTTTCTGCATGCTTTCGAAGATAACTCTAGTTGACATGTTCAAAAAACCACCCCTTATCTGATGGTAAAAATCAGAAACATCCCCGTCATTTGCTAGATTACTCGTCACATATTAATCAAGTCGAATTTACGAATCGATTTAATGAAAAGCGCCGAAACAATGATAGACTAATTACATTGTGCCTCGGTTTCGAGCTCGGCGACAAACCACCGCGTTTTCTTAACTTCTTAACCTCGGCGAAAGGGTCCTTATCAAATTAGAGGCTTTACCGTCGCCTTATTTGTCATTTGATTAATATGTATGCTAATCACGGGGTAATCGCAACTTCCTGTAAAAAGGGTTACATTCCTTGGCGAACGTGGCGGAGATCTGCGTTTGACGATAACGAGTCCGCATCGGTCTTCTCGCAACAGACTTGTACGCCGCAGAATAAACAACTATTTTCTCGAATTTAACGTTCGGCTTAATTTTATCGTAGTCTTATTGTCGATATACAAAACCTCATCTCGTCTTCTTGGTAATTTATTATAGAAAATTTCTCCGCGTCGCCGTAAGGTTTCTACGTATATAATTAAAGGATGAGATTGTTTGTATAATTCGCATCCGAAGAGCTCTCGTAGAAGATTCGCTAACTCAAGAACGATACATCAACGTTGCCACTCTCGCAACGATAATATGCTAAATTTGCTAAGAATATGTTTACATTCTCTTTTCTTGGAATAGGTGTGGAAAACTGTGAGAATACTAGTTTGAGAATGGGGATTACTCGGTGTGTTATTTTTAGACTAATTCAATAATGATCTGGAAGAGCAACTGTAGCACCTTGGGCTTGGTCAATTATGGTATTGAACATATATATAATTAAAGGCTCCATTTCACAAGAAGAGGATTCAGGTTGCAAATTCAGCCACATTGCATCATGTTATTGCTTCGGTGGGCACTGATTAAGTGAAGAGAAGGGTTGCACCTCTGATCGTCTTTCCTCACCTCAAGCAACAAGTGCTAAAGTGATAGTAATCACCTCCGATGGAGCAAGTTCCAACATAAAAATGGCCAAGAATTTAGATTTGCTGGGTTACATTTCTTGGAAAAATTAACACTGGTGAGAGGATCACTCTGATAGGTCAGGCTACTACATTGAAGGTAGGCTTCGTCCATATAGAAAAAACAAGCACCTCGAGGGTAGGGCATATGTTCATGGATATGGTGAACGGGATCATGCAGAGCTTCCAGATTAGTATATCATCAAGAAGACCATCTATGGAAGATATTTATTGTATAAAGGCGCCATCCCCTTCTGTGAGGAGTTGACGGCCCGATATTCATCTCACTTTATACATAAAGAATCCCCAAAAAATATGCATATTTTGGGACCCCCAATTTTTTTGATTGCTCAATTTCCCTCACTTCTCAGAAAAATGATGCTGAAAACTCCTCTCAAGAACCTTTCGTAACTTCTTCCTCCGCCGTAATTCGAAGACCTCCATAAAGCATCATTTCACCACGTTACAAACACAACATCGCCCAAAAGCTCATCTCACCCCAAACTTCGACAAATCACCCCGAGAAAATTACAATCGCCTTGCGACTTGGATTAACTACGTTACGGCCGGGTTAACTCGAATTAATAAGAAACAAATAACTTGCTTAGAAGAAAGAAAAAAGTTAACTTCTAATAAAGATAGTTTTTTAATCTTTATTTTAATTAAGCTTAACTTGTCAAGTACACTTCTGTTTGGTAACTCGGGTAATTCTTTATAAACGTTGGTAATCCTTTCGTTAAAGATTTCTTTCCCCTTTCTCTCATAAATATAGGTTTTTTTCTAACCCTTTCACGAGAAAAAAGGGAACTTCGAATCCCCGTTTTACTCTAAACGCCCGAAGTTTTATTATTTTTATCAGAATTAACATATTTCAACATCGAGTCAAACTTTACGCTTCGTCGATAGAAAGAAAAAAAAAACGATTTATAAAATATATAAATTAGAAGGCGAAAGGGACATCGTTACGCCCCCCCTTTCCATATCCTCGCATGGCCAAAGTAAATAAAATGTTTTCAAATTAGGGTAAAAAATCCACCTGTTAAACGACCAAATATCACATATGTCTTCGATGCACCCTTCTTCCACGCCGTAATCCGAACACTTCTATAATTTTCGACCCTTTTTTTTTTTTTCATTGAAAATACAAACCCAAGGTAAACCTAGGGAGCCAAAAAAAAAAGGTTCTAGCGAATCTATTTTCCATATAAAAACCAAGAAAGTGTACAATACGATACAATTCACAACCTTACAGGTGTTTAAGGTTTTACGTTGTACGGTTAAGGTAGCACTATATTCAAGTGCCAATAAAAGCCCTGCCTTTTTTCGTACATTTGCACTTGCCAAATGAAAAAATTAACTCATGGAAGATTAATACGATAACAAATCACCGCCATATTCAAATCGAAAGAGCCTTTTGAATCATCGTAATAACCATTAAACTATTGATATTTTCAACGGCGAAGACTTAACCCCGGAATTGAATTTTTTAAACTCGATCCTGCACAATAAGTTGGATTATTTTCTACACCAAACCGTACGATATTGTAACACTGGACCAAATATCGGCTTATTTTCATTGTTATTTATATTGCTACTATTATACAGTTGGGTTACGTTATTCAACGTTTTTGAAATTAGGGTTACAAACGCATACACCTGCTTGCTCTTCTTCCATAACTCTTCCAATGCATTTTAAAACCTCCTCGATGCGTACACAGAATTAAGACCTAATGTTTGAATTACGTAGTCGAGTTACCCGATATCTTTTTCCAACGTACCTGAAAGAAGAATGAAAAAAATTGCGTAATAAAAGAATTACCGAAGTTGAATGGCGAAAAAAATATGGTACATGTTACTATGTAAAAAGACCTAGGTAATCGTTTAATATTCCTTTTTATATTATGTTAAAAAACATTTACCAAGAAATTACTCCTTTGTGAGTAGATTTTGAAACGTAATGCCAAACTGGATGACAATTCATAGGGAATGATACAGGTAAATATTGAGATCGGGTTCAGCTCGCATGACGCAGTGTTTTTATTCAAATAGGTAAATCGTGCGGTATGGTTGGCGATGAAACGATAGCAGTGTACGTGGAAAAATAATACGAATACGAGAAAGCGAAAATAATTAGAGGTGGTAATTATAATAAACGTGAGGTAATTTTATAAACAAGATGTCACCGGTTTAATACGACCTCCAAGATGTTTTGAATATCTGCACAGAAACGATGTAGTTTTGTACTCGCAGATGAACTATTGCGTAGAAGAAATACTCAGCTTACGATGAATTAATCTCTTTGTTCTGCGAATTAATACAATAATTATTGAAGATGAGAAGGGGTAAAAAAACTAGGGACAAGTCTCTTCTTTGATCTATTCAACTACGCGTAGTAGCGTGGCCAGGGGAGAAGGGGGTTAAATTTTTTAGTAAAATGAAATTGCGATAAACTTCCGAAAAAATATTTTAATCAACAATTTCTCTGTAATTTTTTAGCGAAAAAAAAAACATAATCATTGTGTGATACAATATAAAAAACTCCATTGGAGAACAACAGCTCAGCTCATTTACATTCTTGTATCTTATTAAGTTGGATTTCAAAATATGATACCTAAATGACTCATTTTGGTTTGGAGGTGATTCTATTTCAATATCTTTGAAAAAAAATTATCCAAAAAAAAATTTTACCCAGACTTCTCCAAAGTTTTGACCCCCCCCCCTCAATGGAAAAATCCTGGTTACGCCACTGACTATGCATTAAAATTTCACACCAACCACAATAAGGGTTTTCTATAAGAGACAAGAAGAAGAAGGAAAGTGTGGAAGGAGTAAAAGGAAATTTCAAACTTTTTAAAAGTTGAGAAATTATTCTGCTTAAAATTCAGAAACTTCGGATTATATAGTTTTCAAGTCGCGCTTAATCCCTTCCCCTTCCCCTCCCCCTCCCTCTTAATTTTTTTGAGTGAAAAAAAATTCAAAACGATAAAACTCGGTTTAGTTTCAATTCTAATATATCATTTCGATTTTGAGGTATTGAAAGGGATTTAAAAATTTTGGTATTTTGATTTTCATACTTCGACAAACATTTTTACTGATAAGTATAACGATTTCGATATTTCGATTTCGATCACATAATTTCAGTATTGATTTTGATATCTTAAATTGATAATTTCGATACGATTTCGATTTTTTGATTATTCAATTTCCCTATTTCGATGCTCGAAAATCAGTTTTAAAATTTTAACATTTCGATTTTGATATTTGAATTTCGATATTTAGAATTCAATGACAATAATTCGATGTTTCGAGGTCGAATATGAACTATCGATATCGATTATCGATATTTCGCGTTCGATGTTTTCAATTCGATCACTCGATTTTTGCACGTCGATTTCATATTTACTCGATTTATGAATTCGATTTTGACTAAGTATTTTAAAATCGATTATTTCATTTTAGTGCATCACTTCAGTCGTCAACATAGAATCGAATCGATTAATTATTCATCTACTCAAGAAGATATCCCACAACGAAACAAAAAACTGAAAATGGCAGATGTTACTAGATTTTTTGCGCCATAAAAATTCCGCTGTCATAAACCACTGATGTATTATTTGAACAAATGTGCATAAACCGAACACGAGATTGCTGCGAATTTACATCATTTGAAAAATTACACCAAAAAGTAAACACAATTTGCGACAAATATCGAAATTTCCACCATTTGTGTTCATTTGCAAACGTATTCGATACACAGATAAGGTCGTATCAAGAAGTGTTGAAAAAAAAAAAAAAAAAATGTTGAAAACATTGATCATTATTTTCATCGTAGTAATTCACGTTCGAGTACGTTCGCTTCAAGCCCATTTTCATTTTTTATTTTCACCGAATGGTTGTGCTTAGGTGAGATTACTATTTACTAGTATGTAATTTTTTAATTTTATTCGTACTTCAGACGGATACTCCGAATGTGGACGAACCCAGCATTAAGCTAGATCCGTTTAATGCTATCGATGACGCGAAAAAATTATGCGACGAGGTGACCGGTACTTTTAAAAGTTGGAAGAATCCAAACAAAATCACCAAACTAATTTGCCACAGAAGTTTCCAACAACGCGATGAAATCCAAAAAGTCTTTCCTGAAAAATGCGACAACCGAGTAAGTTTATTTGGTTTTGATTATTAAAGCTGAAATATGCTAAATGTCCATACTTTCCCAGAACTTATTAGACAAACTCCACGGCATGAAGTTCTTCCTCGATCAAAGTGATTATTTAATAACCGTCCTATTCACCCCTCCGGCCATCGTATGCAAAGACGCTATGACAGATATCATCTCCGGAAAAGATAAAGATGATGGCACAGTTATACAAATAATGTGCTCGGCAAACAACACACTAAAGGCAGCTATAGCTGCGCAAAATCCCAAATGTATGTTCACGAAAAGACCATATATTTTTATGAATCACTCAAAACTGATATTATTTTTTTTTAGTAAAAGAGGATCTGGAGGCTTATGGAGCCAAAGGAGGAGACGGCTTGAAGGCAGTTCTAACAGGACTATGCCTGGTAAGTTAAGATTACTGGGGACACCACTCAGTAATATTTCATGCTAAATTCCAATAATTTCAGGCACCACGTAAAGAAGATTCCGACTGTAATGTAAAACCACAAACCATAGAATCAGAAGCCAACGATTTGATATGCAAAAGTAATCTCGAGTGTTTTTCTCATAAATACTTTATTGGATTTTTCTCGAATTTCTTGAAATTTTTTTCAAAGATGGTCCAGATTTTGTAAACAAACTAAAAGATGTTTTCTCCAAATACCACGATCCCGAATTACAAAAAATATTCCTCAAATACGCCGAATTAAAAAAAGACAGCGATTTGGCCGATAAAATAAAGATATCGTTTCAAGGCAACGAAATGGAAGCATATGAAACATTAGGTAAACCTCGTATTTAATTAGACGAGAAAAACACTACATCATTTCACCTTCTAGTGAGATCGATTCAAAACAAATACATGTATTACGCCAAGGCACTAAATCACTGCATCAAAGGAGGCGAATTCAACAGTAACAGCGGCTGCGTCACTAGAATTGTCGTATTTCGATGTGAAATCGATTTAGGAAATATCGCGGACACTTATAAAAGTATATACGGTGATAGTTTCATGAAAGATTTCAAAGTACGTAGAATAAATTTCTAGAACTTAACGTGTATTTCAAAGGCAACGCAAAAGCTGATAATTTTCGTTTCGCAGGATTCCGTCAATGTGGATACGGTGTATTACGAAGCTATAAGCAAATTATTTGGAAATTATGCTTAATTTTTCTTTTTTTATAGACTTGAAATACTCAAATTTTAAAAATGTTTTTTTCAAAAATTAAAAAAAAAATCCCGAAATTCAAACAGTTTAATTAAAAATGCGTCGTTTTTCTTGGCAATGGTTTCTCTTTGCAGAGTCAAATGCGGAAGAGAATTTTAGCTACTTCGCACATAGAGAAAGTACCCTCCCCCACCACAAATTCTCCATTTGACATTCAACGTATTTTTTTTTAGAAATTTCAATAAACAGACAATTTAGGCTAATTCATAAATTTCGACTTTTTTCCCCCTTGAAAATTACACACGTATATTTCTACTCGGGAAAAAATATTCGTGGTTTCGCATCCCGTACGTTGCAAATATTTCTCGTCGGAATTACGCGTACGTTTCAAGTGGAGGAAGCAGCATCCAATAATTCACGATGAATCATAGACGTCCCTTCGATGATGTATCTTTTTATTTAAACAAGTGTTTCGTTGTTCACAAACAATTCATTAGGAGTGTTTGAAAATCACACCTAGAGTATGAAAAATACGAATCTCGACGTAATTTCGTTCATTCGAGAGTCTCAAATCGATATGAAAAAATCGAGTCGATTATTCAACAAGTCCCCGGTCATCCCTACGATACATATCGAACTCGAAAATTTTAGCTACTAGAATTTCGATCTCGATATAGCTTGGAATTTCGCAAAAACATCATAAAACACCCTCAAAATGCAAGATTTTAATCGCTCAAGTAAGGGAAAACGGAAGCTTCTGGCTCGTTTTTGTAGTGGATCCCATCACATGGGGTTATAGCCTCCTTGGGCCCCTTTTTACCATATTTTGCCTCTCCATAGTTTCCCTTCAGCGAGCCACACTTTGTCATCAGTGAGCCACACTTTGTCACCGGTGAACAACGTCTCTTTACACTTTTATTAACTAAGGTTCAATTATAGCTTTTGAAACGTGTAGTGTTGAAATATCTTTAAGACAATGGTTCCCCCGGTGGTAAACTGCGGATACAAACTGTGATCCCACAGTGGCAAAGTGTGATTACCGAGTAGCAAAATGTGGCTCACTGGTGATAAAGTGTGATCACCCGGTGGCAAAGTGTAATCACTTGTTGGCAAAGTATGGCTCACCAGCGGCAAAGTGTGGCTCACCAATGGAAAAATGATCACTTGGTGGCAAAGTGTGATCACCTGTTGGCAAATGATGATCTCTCAGTAACAAAGTCTGGCCCACTAGTAGCGAAGTGTGGCTCACCGATGGAAAAATTATCACTTGGTGGCAAAGTGTGATCACCTGTTGGCAAAGGATGATCTCCCAGTAACAAAGTCTGGCCCACTAGTAGCGAAGTGTGGCTCACCGATGGAAAAATTATCACTTGGTGGCAAAGAGTGATCACCTGTTGGCAAAGGATGATCTCCCAGTAACAAAGTCTGGCCCACTAGTAGCGAAGTGTGGCTCACCAATGGAAAAATGATCACTTGGTGGCAAAGTGTGATCACCTATTGGCAAAGGATGATCTCCCAGTAACAAAGTCTGGCCCACTAGTAGTGAAGTGTGGCTCACCGATGGAAAAATTATCACTTGGTGGCAAAGTGTAATCACCTGTTGGCAAAGTGTGGCTCACCGATGGAAAAATGATCACTTGGTGGCAAAGTGTGATCACCTGTAGACAAATTATAGCTCACCCGAGGCAATGTGTGATCTCCCAGTACCAAAGTGTGGCTCATCGAGGGTAAAATATGATCATATAGCTTCGAGGTGTGGCTCACTAATGGCAAATTGTGACTCACCCGAGGCGAAGTGTGCTGGAGACACACAATGATATGAGGGATGAGGGGAGAGGGGAGTGGCGATAAAAACTTGTTAAATTTAAGGAAAAATTTCCAAAATCTGTCTCAAAGATGGCAAAGATTAACAAGATTGATAAAGAAATTACAAAAATCCGCCGAAGTAACAAAAATGTCCCAAAATAGTTCAAAGCTAACAAAAATCTGTCAATAAAAAACTTACTGAATCAACAAAAAAAAACCGAACATTTGTTTTTGTCTAATCAACAAAATAATGACAAAAATTTTCCGCGGTGGCAAAAATTTAGCAAATAAATAATAAAATGGTAAAAACCTATCACTGACGAAACTACCCTTCCCTTCTCATCTATCATCAACTTTTTTCTAAATGAAGTACTCACAGTCTATAAACGACGTCGAAAAGACCTCTTGGAAAAAAATGTCTTTTCGATTCCATCTTGTGGAAGATTACAAAAACAATCACCGATTTGTACGAACAATCGCACTTTTAAAAATTGAAAAGACTTCTCCCGCCGCAAACGCCATCCAACTCGAAACCCTTTAAAACGCTAAGAAAGGCGAAAAACTGGTATGAAAAAATCAAATAAAAATCTAATTTAAAATCTACGATCTGCGAAGTAACAACGTTTACGGTTCAACTACATGAGATATTTTCTAAAAACAAGTCGCGTTCTATCCATACAAAAGCCTCTCGGTTAACTTAAGGATAATCACATCGCTGAAAATACAAATTACCGTAGCGGCGGAAAAACACGCGTATATTCATCAAACAACGCGGAAACTCGCAACAAAGCCTTTTTCATATTAATATCAAAAAATGATTTCGTTCCGTTGATGTGTTCCCGGACGATGAATGCGCCATATACACGTTCATTGTTACGGAATAATTTCACAAGTATACGATGAAAACTCCCGATAATATCCATTTTGTACGAATGAAGAACTGGCAAACCCTTTGGAAAAACATTTTTCCCAGTTATCGAGGTTTTTCTTTAGGTGCGCCTTTTTTTCCTCCTCTGTAGCGTGCTTTTTCGGCATGTCTATACGCGATGGGGGCACCGAGGTATACCGTAGCATCAGATACGATTATAAAACGAAAAAGCAAATGACTTTGAATACGTTTCTCTCTTTTTCGTATTTTCGCAGCCGCTATACAATATAAATGTTTATTTTGAAACGCATTTATAATTCATATTTTTATCAAAAACACAATTCCCTCGAGACACTTGAAAAATAATATTTGTAACGGTGTTCGCGCATTTTTGTGATGTTGATTTTGTTGCATACCTCTCCCACTTAGCACGAAATTGCTCGCTACCGAAATATTTTCCACCCAAGACGACGTTTTCCTCTATTGTCGACGAATCCCGGCTGCATTAAGAGGTTAAAATTTCCTCGCATTCGGGTAAATTTCCCCACCTCCTTTTTAGGGCTCTCGTGTTAAACCCGGCGGATCAAACACTGTCACATGGTGTTTTTTTTTCCACCAAAAC
Source organism: Maconellicoccus hirsutus (assembly GCA_003261595.1). Lineage (NCBI taxonomy): Eukaryota > Metazoa > Arthropoda > Insecta > Hemiptera > Pseudococcidae > Maconellicoccus > Maconellicoccus hirsutus. The sequence continues at coordinate 23,564 of QBDW01005339.1, read as the reverse complement.
ACCGTGATAATGAACTACGTGCGAAAAATCTCACCATACCAGTGTTTCCCTAACTGAAAAAAACCACTTCTCGTATTAATACAATCTCGATACGTGCGGCGAGGGTAGGACAAAAAATGAAAAAATAATCACCCCAAAATACAGAAAAGATTTTTTTTCACGAAATTATCCTATAACGTTTACCCTTCGTGAAAATAATATAATAATTGAAAGACACAATAATTTCCATCGGTCATTCGAGCGTATAATTCGACGCATTTTGTTTAAAACCGAAACACAATATCGCGTTACTTTTTACGCGTGTGCGTGCGTATACGTCTTGGATCGCTTGTAAGGGTAAGTTTATCGTGATCTTGGTCCGCGTCTTCAGCTAAATGCCAACGAGGCATGGGCACGGATTAATTTTCGTAGGATTTTTACGCCGCAGGAAAAAGTGTACCGAGAAAAAGCAGTAGTAAGTGCTACAGTTATGGTAAGATTCGTTTCGTTGGTTTTCAAAGTTGTGGAGGAGGGACTGCCCTGATTAGCATTTTTATAAGGACTAAAATTGTAGAAAATTTTTCAAGGAGTAACTTTTGTTTGAAAATTTTTCCTGTTAGACCAATTAAAATGATTCTAAAAGGGGGGTGGATCCTAAGAATGAGAGGGGAGCTGGGAAAAATGCTTATTCGATAAGTTATTCTACAGTAAATTTGATGCAAAAAACTTTCAATGTAAACACACTTTGCTCTATCTTACACGGTTTTCGCGCAAAATGCAAAAAAGACGATTTCACGTGCTTTTTGAGACATTTTTCAAATTCGAGAAGCGTCGGTGATTCAAATTAAAATTTTTGTAATAACTAAAATTGTTTCAAATCATTCAAACAGCAACTTTGGTATGAAACATTTTTCGAAATAAGGTAAAAAAATCATCAAAATGGGGGGTGGGACATTGAAAAGGGGGGAGAACTGAGAAAATATGCTCATAAGCTGACTCATTTGATGGAAAATCTAACTCAAGCAACTTTTAATGAATGCACATTTTGCTCTATCTTTCACGGTTTTTATGTAAAATGCAAAAAAGATGATTTCGCGTGCTTTTTGAAGCTTTTTTTCAAATTTGAATAAGTTAGCGAACTTAATTCGAATTTTTCAAACAACAAAACTCGGATAAAATCCTTCAAGGAGGTTTTGGGATTCATAAAAATGAACTTCGCTCCATTTTTAATCACTTCTGCTGAAAATAAATGCAAGAAATCACTGTGACCTCACATTAAAACATTAAACGAAGATGAATTTTTTGAGCGAAGCCATTTTTCAGGCAATTTGTACATAAAATTGTATCTCATTAATGACATTTACAAAATTCGAACATTCTGATAAGAGTAGTGGGGGTGAGGAAGAGTTGTCTAAAAATTTAAAAAATTTAAATTCTCCTATTTTCGTGGCGTTGAATTACACGCAAGGTACGGATCTTTTTCTAGACAATTTTTCAAATTTTAAACATCAAGGGGCCCCCAATTGTAATTTTCGTAATAATAAAAATTCCAAAATACTCTTCAAGGCGCAATTTTAGGGGAGTCTTGGAATGAGTTTTAAATAAAGGGGATGAATGCCATCCACAAAATAACCATTTTAGGGTGTTTTCACGTTATTTTATATCATAATAATCAATTATTATTCCAAAAAATCACAACACAATGTATTAAACCTCGGTACACTCGATTGTCTACATGAACCCCGAAGAGTATCATCGAACGTTGATAATCGGACAATGAAATAAGCAGCTTTTCCGACAAGTAAAAAAGACTCTTTTTTACCAGTTCGTTATATTTTCGAAGGGTATGGTTTTTTTCACCACTTTTGTCGATATCTGTAAAGGACATAATAGGGTTGCCGTCCATAATATTGTGATTTTGGTTCAATGATTCAGACTTTTGATAGAGCACCGCTTCATCAATCGATCAATCAATCAAACGGCTAACTGCTTCATGACGTTAGCACGTTGTTACTGGATAAAAGAAAATTGCTTACAAACGTTTATACAGCGTGTGTATACTTTAGCTCCTTTTTTTTATCCTCGTTTTCCTTTTTACACGCGCCTTATCAACGGAGTTACAAAAAACCACGCGTCATGCAACGATGCTTTTCTTTGCAACGTCTTCGAGCCCAGTAATGACGAATATTACGTTATACGATAGCCTTTAAAATGATTGCAAAGTAAGGGGAAGTAAAAGGAGAAAGGAGTTCAGTTATGTGTTTCTTTTTTTAAAAAAATATTAGGAGAGCTCATCTGTATCTAGTTTATCCTACAAAGGTAACATTATAATGTATATTCGCCTTAATTATATTTAAGTTGGGTATTGTTAGATATCTTTTTACGCATCCGACGAATCCTCTCTTAATTTACTATTGGCTTATTCATTCATTAATTAGCAATACAAGCTTATACGGTACTAGTACTAATTACTTGGATATTAATTTTATATCCTGCGGCGATCAAATATTGAATTTACATAGGTTTTACCGTTGGTTTAATTCGCCATCCGACCAACTTCCTGGTTATTCAAACAATAACGTAATTTGCATTTATAAAAGCAAACAATCCTTTGCGTAGTTTTGAAATATTTACAATAGAAAATATTCCATATATCTGGATATTTAAACTACATTGATAACGCGAATTTCCACGTCGAAGACACCGAGTTGATATTACTTTTCAACGAAATTTCGTTCTTTTGTGAAATAACGCTGGAGATGATAACGAGGGGTAGGGGTAAGGAACAGGTCGGGGAAGGGGTAAATCGCAATTTCACGTTTGAAGAGAAACAAACAATATTAAAAATTGTAAAATAGCGACTAATCGCAATTTTGCAGACAAAAATGTTGACAGCACAAAGGCATTAGATCGGTGGATCGATCGAATATAAGTACCGTTTCGCGACACACTTCACCGGCGAGTAGTGAAAATGGTATAGTTTCGCTCGCGTCGCGCAACGGTCAATCAATCGATCCCAGCCTGTGCCGAAAATTTTTTTTTCTATTCTTTTTTTGTTATTATGACTCGTTACAATACAAAATAAATAATGAGAATTTTTTTCAAAATCATTTTCTCGTATCTAATCAAATCTTGCCACAATTCAAAAAAGTTTAAAATAAAAATTGCAAAAAATTCAATACGGAATATGTTTTGGCTCTTGAAATAAAAAGCCGAAAATCGCGCCTTTATAATTATGCCTCCGATAATAAACTTACGTAGTTTTATTATTTTTTTACTTCGATGCTCAATAAGCATAATTTACGACTCAGGGGCAATACCCTCCCCCCCCCACAACAAAACCACAATTTCACGATTTAAACGTTTCCAGTTTTTTAAAAAGTACCATCGTCGAAAACGCAACGAAAAATATCAATTTGGTTCGCGTGTCAGAAACCTGCGCATCCTCGAATCTTCATCTTCGTGCTATTTCCAACTCGCGAAGTATTCTATTAATCGTTCAAATTACACCTAAAAACCGAAACGCCTCCGAAAAACCCTCCGTAAACCACAATTCACTTGGCTTCTAGCAAAAAACCATACTTGGTTTGAAAAATATTTTTCACCTATTCAATTACACGTTTCATGTTTAAGTATCATCGCTTCACTTAGCTCTCAAGTCTTACGCACGAATACTAATTATAGTTTTAATTTCACTTTAACACCGTAGAAAAATGACCTAAAAGTAATAATTTCACTCGCGGATTATAACGGAGTTTCTGAGGTAATTGGGCACGAAAGATGGCAGAGAGGGGGATCGATTCCACAATTCTAATAGCTTTACATGGTGTGAAAATCATAGGGTGGCGAACCATTCCAAAGGCTATCACGGTTTCGCTGGCGGAGATTTATAGTAACACGAATAAATTAACTATGGAAATTTACGCGCTAACTCTTCGCATTGTAATCTAATAAAGCTTCGACAAGAAGCTGATTAAACAGCTTGGTCAATCGATTGGATAATGGTAAAGCCAGCCTGAGGAAATGGAGTTTTCAATACGCGAACGAAAAAATCATAATACAAGCGTGTAATTACGCTCGTGCGTCTAACCTGTTGCCTGTAGTTGTGGAGTTTCGAAAAACCGTTTTGCCTTTGCGTCGAACGAGGGTAGCATTACAAAATTTGTTTTTCTTACGTAACACGTCGTGTATTTTTCAGTATTTTTTCTTCGGATGCGAAGAGGGTAAAGAATTCATTATTTAATATGAAAATGAAAAGCGCACAAAGCGATTTCACCCCATATTCGTCACGTTATTAAATTATTCTTTTGATGATCGCATTATCATAAGGTTCTCATAAATTACCGGCGACGAATACTCGAACAAATGATGGAAAAAACGCAAACCACCTCGGTTGTTTATTTTGTAAGACGTGACTGTACAAGGCGTCTTTAAAAAAAAAAATGCTGGCGCTTCGTGTGCAGAAAAAGGCCCCGATGGAGGGAGAATCACCCACGAGAAAATTAAACTTTGATGTCGACGTATAAATTTCACCGAGAGAAATATTACCTTTGTGAAATTATAAACGTACGACGTAAATTATCGCTTTAAATAAATAATTTTTACATATTTTAATATGTTTTCATAAGCCGAGCGTAAATTTTCGTTAAGAAGGGGAAACCAGATACGGTGGCGAGATAACGTCACAAATAAGATATATTTTATGGTTTTAGGATTATAAGTATTTTTGGATATTTCGGATACCGTATTTCACGCGTTCTACGATTTTGATTTAATTATCTATCGACTTGGTTTCGATATGTGTACGCAACTGTACAAGAATTACGACGTCCTGAGGATATCCTATATGTTATGAGAATAGGCCGAGGTGGAGGGAGTATATCGAGGATATAATACCCCGAGTATTGTAACGGGTCGTTATATAATTTATAGCTTATTGTTTCCCCGGCGGCCACGCATCTCGATACTCAATTATTTTTTCGAATCGACTTCCTATCTTTTATTGCATAGATGACCGTTACCGGACTATGAGTATTGTCATTACGATATTGTTTGCTGCGATTCGTGTGATGCTGCGACCACTTGACTGCCGACTTTTCACACGTTTTACCCTTGATTTTGATTTAGGCGTTGCGTAAGCGCAAGCTCGAGGGTTGGGAATGTGCCCGGAGGTTTTGCGCGATTCGATGAGTTGGGATTATTTTGAGCAATTTGGTGGAGGTGTAATTTGATAGAGGTAGGTATGTTCGATGAAATCAAAAACCCGTGAAATTCGAATTAACACTGAAATATCACAGTTGAAAAAACGAAATTCAAGCGCAGAAATCAAATATTTCAAGAGACAGTAATTCAGATAAACAGCGAGAACAATAAAATAAATCGATTTCAATTTCAGAATATCGACACATTGAACCATCAAAGTTGCAATATTAAAATCAAAATCGATTTATCGAAATGGAACGATTGATTTCCAAACATTGAAATATAGAGATCGATTTATCAAAATCGAGTCGAATAATCGAAGTCGAAGTATTGAAATTGAAACATCAAAATCGAACCATTAAAATTGAAATACTAAAATCAAAATCGAAAATCGAGATTGGATGCAACAACAAAAACATTAAAATCGAAATAACAACCTCCAAGCATTAGAATTGATATATCTATCTCGAAACATCGAAATCAAAATGTCGATCTTGGAATATCAAAATCAAAATATTGATCTCAAAACATTAAAATCTGAAATACCGATTTCAAAACATCGAAATTGAAATATCGACCTAGAAACATCTCAATCCGAAATATCGATTACAAAACATCGAAATCAAAATATCGATCTCGAAACACTAAAATCTGAAATATCGATTTCAAAACATCAAAATCGAAATATCGATCTCAAAACATTAAAATCTGAAATATCGATCTCAAAACATTAAAATCTGAAATATCAATTTCAAAACATCGAAATTGAAATATCGACCTAGAAACATCGAAATCTGAAATATCGATTTCAAAACATCGAAATCGAAATATCGATCTCAAAACATTAAAATCTGAAATATCGATCTCAAAACATTAAAATCCGAAATATCGATTTCAAAAATTAAAATCGAAGTATTAATTTTAAGACATCGAAATTGAAATATCGACCTTGAAACATCAAAATCGCAATATTGATCTCAAAACATCGAATTTGAAATATCGACCTCCAAACATCAAAAATTGAAATATCGATCTCGAAACATCGATCTCAAAACGTTAAAATCTGAAATGTCGATTTCAAAACATCGAAATCGAAATATTGATCCCAAAACATCAGAATATCGAAACTCAATCATCGAAATTAAAATAAAATTATCAAAATCGAAATATGAAAATTAAATTAAAACAGAACAAACAAAAAATATACAAAGCAAATAAAACCTACGACAAATTTCAAAAATGTCACAATTTACGAATACCATCTCCCCTCATCACAACCCCCTTCCTAGCTTCTTTGAAATCTACACCTACACTTCCAAATGCTCACACCCAAACCAGGACTTATCTTAGCACACCCCCTGAAAAAACAATCTCCGAAAACAATAATCCTCCTCCGTCGAGGGTTAATTGCGTAATCAAAAACTATACCCTTATCTATAAGGCACTCTAGGCAATCGTAAATATATCCGAATCATATAAGACTCCGAATACCGGATACTTAGTAGTATCCATCGAGCGACGGTCGCGTTGAATATTTGATGGGTAAAAATTCCAAGGTTAATATTTGGTCGAGTGTGACGACTACGCGGATTCCCTTACTCGAGCTTTTAATTTTTACGTCGGCCTTTTGGGTCTGGGGAAACAAAACCATTGTCAGGACCTTAGCATTAGACGGATAATCAGACGGTCGTTTGAAATATTTACGAGCTCGTACAACTCCACACCACTGGTTTATAGACGGTATCGAATCCACTATAGATAAATCGTAATTTAGTATCATTGTTTTGTGTAAATGTGGTATAATTCCGTTACGCCTGCTTCGTTTAATCGTAATCGAGAAGGCTATCATTATAAGAACCATGCAACCCCTCGTTACATATCACACGCACATATACGCGTAACACCGGATATCGAAAATATTCCTCGTTTTCAGCAATACCAAAAATCATACGACATGTTTTGATTTCATTACCGACTCTGCGAGCATTTTATTTCCTTAATCTACTTTAGGCACCGTGATTTTTCGCGCTCAAGTACATCCACCATCTCAACTTACACCTAATGGTGATCGGACGCATTCGAGCGAGAATCCAATACAATTGTGAAAAAGAAAAACTCCATTTAGTCGACGAACTAAAAAGCGAAAAAAAATCCATACTTAATACGCTCCAGTTAAAATTTCCTACACAGCTTCGGTTTCCGTTGTTAACATAATTGAAACACGATTCTCGTAATCGCTTTTTTTTCCTTTTTTATATTATTTGACAAATCCTCGTATTCGTTATTTTGCGCCAAAAATAGGGATGAAATTTTGCGCTTTTTATTCCACAAAAGATATTCGAAACTTTTTAAATCCTATCAAATATCGTAGCAATAATGTTCCTTTAAAAGTGCAGTACTCAAGAAGGAAAAAAACGGCCCTTAAATTATTTTAAGGCTTCTGTATTGTTGGAAACGTATTATCGTAACTTCAAAATGATTTTTTTTTCACGGAATAATTACGCTTATACCGCGAATAATCCGATAAAAAAGAAATATTGAAATTGAATACTTCCAATGAAAAGTTGAATAAGGAAAATATGTAAAAGTATTGTCACATCAGTACGAAGTTCGACGATGGGTCGATTTTTTCATTTATTTTTATAACTGCATAGAAAGATATAATAATTAATGCAAACCGAAAATTAATTTATGAAAAAAAAGTGTAAATTGCATAATTTTCAACGAAACAACAATTTTTATATTAATTTGTTGTTTTTCTTTTAGGACTCACTTAAACAGTTTATTCTTTCATTAAATACCTAAGTATACAACTCGCACATAAAGTACGCAGTAAGACCATATAAATAAGAGTTTTTTCGTTTTACCTTGCATGACTCGAGATTTATAATCCAATCCACGGCCGGTTATGTCTTATGGAAATAAAAAATCACATTATATAGTTCGCAGGCATGACACCGGGAGCGCCACCATGTAACTTTTTTCACTTTTTTTACACAATCATTGAAATCCAAAAAAAATCACATCGTTATTTGCAACTTTTTCAAATATTTTATTTCGCATTCGCTGTTTGAACCATCACTTTAGAGTGAGTCTGGTGTTACCTCAGTTTATTTGCAATTTTTTCAAATATTTTATTTCGCATTCGCTGTTTGAACCACCACTTTAGAGTGAGTTTGGTGTTACCTCAGGATTATCGAGAGGAGCAGTAAATAACGTCAGCGGCGCTAGAACCACCGTTAGCAGCGTCTTCTCTGGTAAGTTTCCCTGTGTGTATCCTACATCGCGACATAATACAGGCTTAATTATAAATACCTATGTCCAGGTCTCATCGTGATAGCCTCTTTACAATGGACAACTCCACCATAATTTTGCTTCCACCAAAATACGTTTCTTAACTTGTTTTTGATATTTAACTATGGCTTCGGTGAGTGAAAATTTTGAAACTTCTGTAGTAAGTGCTCTTCTCACCACCAAATCATGTAAATATTTTTTCAAAATTTTCTCTCACCTGCTGCGTATTGGTGAAAATTAATGATCGCGCATGGTCATCTGCATTTCCCACTGTGCAGTAGTAGTCCGCTGCCCGACTACCTACTCATTTCAATTTTCACCTTTCTCATAATCATAAATATTTATTTCAGCAAATACGCCTCATTGCTGTATTGTAGTAGTATAGATGGACATTGGTCAGTATGACCTTTTTATTCAACCGCGTGTTATCGTTTTTTTAGAATTGTAATTTAATGTAATTTAATATGGTTCGATGGAAATGTGGAGTGCAGGGATGCTCCACCTCACAAATGTTTCAAACAAAATTTGTGCAGCATGAAAAAATATTAATTTTTAACATCTCTGTAGGTCAAAAAGTTGATATTTTTTTATGTTCTCTACAACTTCCGTTTGAAACATTTTTCTCCCAATCTCTTATTTGCCGGGGTCATCGATTTTCCATCAGTGTTCTTTTTTATCACGATTTTGACAAGAACGTGGCTGCCAGCCGTGAAATATTGAACTTATTGCAAAGATGATTCTACAAAATTGCACCATTTTTGATGTTGTACATTTTGTAATAGAAAAATTTTTTCAATATCTCTTTTTCCAAATAATTATCGATGACTGGAACCAGATGCAAAAATTTTGTTTCCTCACCAAAGGCGTAGTGTACGATTCCAGCATAATAACATACCCTTTTTATTTAAATTTTTCGAGAAAAGACACGTTTTGTGGTTTGTGGGACATCCTGTACGTAGTCCACAAATTTTTGAGTACCTCATAGATAGAATGCGCTTCACAGGAGAAGGATAAAACCGGTGCATTTTTTTGGCTATCACTCCTCAATCAAAAATAAAAGGTACTGTGCGGTACTTCTGCAACACACTATATGTATATATATTTATATTTTCTTAAAAAATGAAAACCTTTTTTCTTCAACTTATAAAAGTACTATCGTACATTATTTTTGAGCAAAAAAAGTTAGTTATTGCCTCCGTTAATATACATATATACATCCTGAAAAATTAGATATGGATGTTGATGTGATGCAATCTTGAAATTTACCCCTGCGATCTCAGTTCCTCTGAAATTAACTCACACTTTATCTCCGTAAAAATCGATAATTTTTCAAATTTTTTTCTTCATAACTTTTTCTCCTACAACTCTTGTAATAAGTGTACAAGCCAAATTTTCAATTTTTGTCTTGAGAGCCCAGATATCACCACTTTAATTTTATTTTTTTTCCTTTTGCACTCAAGTAATCAAAAAAAGCTATCGTACTCTTATTCCCAAGTGGATTTCCAATCTGTTCAGTAGTTTTCGAAAGAAAATGTGACTAAATGGCCCACTTTTTTCAAAAAAATATTAATGATGAAAATGGTAAAGAATAGCCTTAATAGAGACATCAGTGCATGCGAATTACTGTACAAAAAAGTGTATGATAGAAGTAAATCTTTGATTATTAATAATTATTTTTCGTTTTCAAATTATTAGTATCAATTTAAATTTACAATTTAGTCAAAATAATGATAATGATTTAATGTCTTTTGTATTCCTGTATAATTATAAATATTGTATATGCATAATTCATTTTTTATAAATTTTTGTAATTTGTAATTAAAATAAAAATTTTTACGTTTTATTATTTTATTTTAAATTATTGAGTATTATTGAGTATTAAATCAAGAAACGTGTGTTTGTGAATTACACACGAAAAATCATAAGTGACGTGTTACGTGTTTCACGAACGTAACACACGCATCGGCGTGAGTGGTAAGTGATAAGAACTTGGAGAAAAAAAACGTAAACAAGTCGTAGATAAACAGAAATGAGACGCGCTGTAATAGCGCTAATTTGGTGCGGTGTCATGCCTGCGAACTAAATGAATTCCACAGATAAAAAAAATCGCTGGCCAAAAATTTAACATTGAGATGCCTATCTATTTTAAACGAAGTTTATTATATAATCTCTGATTCAATCTCAAAGAAAATTGATGGGAAAATAGGTAAATTTGAATCGAAGTTTCATATAATCTACATACCAAAATTTAAGCTTCCTACCTTTTCCCATTTTTGAGAGAGAAATTACCGTCCCTTTTTCAATTTAGTCGAGGAGCCTGTATAAAAGGGTACGGCTCCCCCTATGTTTTTTTTCTGGAAGAGGGAGTTCTAGGGAACATATTAAAGTGACAATCAAAAAAATTAAGCGGGGGTAACTTACAAAATGGCGATCTTTTTGATTGACAGTTGAGTGATGTTTCAGAATGTGGCTTTTAAGAGCTGAAAAAGTGGGCGTACGAAAAAATTAATGATAACTAAAAATATTTCTCATAAAATTTTCTACATACTGAGTTATTAACATTATTCACGTAGAATGTAATGTAGACGAGAAAAACGCGAGTAAACTTTATATGCTTGTTCCTAAATTGACACGTGTATAATTTTTCACTTTTTTGCCCGTAACTCAAGATGTAAAAAATTTGCAAAAAAAATTATTAAACTAAAAATATTCCTCATTAAATTTCTCACAAATTATCACATGAACGGGTTTTGCATAAAGCAGGTGAAAAATCACTTATTTTTGTCAGTTATATGTAGCAATTAGCAAATACAGTAAATAGTAAAGTTAACTCGCGTTTTTCTTGTCAACTTTACATTCTACGTGAATAATGTTAATAACTTAGTATGTAGGAAATTTTATGAGAAATATTTTTAGTTATTATCAATTTTTTCGTACCCCCATCCCCCACCCCCTTTAGAAGCCATAACGCTCACCTGTCAATCAAAAAATCCGCCATTTTGTAAGTTACTCCCTCTTTTTTTCGATTTTCACTTTAATATGTTCCTTAGGACTCCCTCATCAAAAAAAAACATATCCCGTGAAATCGGCAGGGGTGCCGTAGCCTGAAATTTTTTTCTCAAAAGAAGATGGAAACAGGGGGCTGAAATTTTGATCATGCACGTATTTCGATGATACTTTACTACTGCTTTAATTTCAATTTATTACAACAAAAAGGCCATTCTGCTTCCTCATGCTGCGACGGCCTTTGCAACCACATCTAGCACAATGCCAGTGAAATTTCAATTCCAACATGATCACGGTTGAAGAAACCTCATATCGCAACGCCATTTATCAAAATCACCTCTCACATAACGTCTTCGATACAAAGAGCAATTATGAAACGTCGCGATGTTTTTTTAAACTCAGATTGTGCAGAATGAAATGAAAAGAAACGTCATCAACGCATCAAGTGAATATTCATCACAAGGCGCTCTGATCGAGTACGGAAAACGATTAAGCCACACTATTCATTAGCCTTATATTTTCATAAAGATTAAAAGTAAACAACCTTCTAACCGGTAAAGTCGCACTAAGAAGCTACACACGATGTCGCAATTCTCTTTATAAACGCTCGCGAAAAGGCGTGGACAATCAGCTTGACAGATAGTTATGATAAGTTACAATTGAGACGTTTTGCAGCTGGCTAAGTCGCTTTTCAACCCGAGATTAATGATAACTTTACATCTTGTCACCTACGATCGTAATACGTCGTTTTTAATTTAACCCGACGTATTCCGCATCGTAAAACTACCCCATTTGGTCAATCGATTACCCACACCGAAGACTTCACCGATGTCACATCCGACGTCGCTCGATTTTCGCCATTTTTCCAGCGTCCACGCAAACAATACTTTTTTATCACGTGTCGCCCGCCTCGAAAAAAACATTTAACAAAAATACGAAAATTAACTTATGTCCGGTAACATTGACCAAATGCTGGTGTATTGATAAATATGCTGGTCTACCATCCATTCATCGTTTCCCAAACCTTACAATGGAAATAATTTCGACGTGTTGTTTATATACTCGGGCTTTTTTGTATCGCACCGTTAAAACCTATAAAAAGCTTACGTGCGTTCGTCGCTTCTCTTTTATTAAATTATTTCGGCAGCACGTGTCCGATACGTGGTCACTCTATACGGTCTTCTGCATAATGTCCAACTTTTAACGCCATCCGTCGATCGAATGAGATAAAAAACCATTTTAGTAATTTCTTTTTATTTTCTATCGTGCCATATACATTGAACGTTCAGTTTTTTTATATTTTTTTTATCGAGTAACGGTCACATTATTTTAGCTTTTGTGTTTGGCTTCATATCGAATAGTAATTTAATTTTGATCGTTTTGATGTACCTAGATTATTATCATGTATTTTGATTATTTTGAGTATACACGCGTGAATTAATTCTCGAAGTGACGAATATTCTGAAGAATTTCGTTCTTAGGAGAATATTTGATGGCAGATGCATCGAGAGGGGAAGGGGGATACCATCACAGGCCCCGATACAGGCAATTTTCTCCCACTTTGGGCTTGGATGTAGGCAATTTTCCACTATTATATTCAGTTAATAAGTATCATGATCAAATTGAAAGGGAGGGGGGGCAATATTTGCCCAGGGCCTACTTTCGTTCTCGATGGCTCCGCTTGATCATCGAATTTAAAATCAAACGTATAGTAGAGTACACAATTGAATTCATTTATGAAGACACGGAAGGCATTACATCAGCCAGGAGAATTGGTACAACAGGGTGTTTACGAATTAACATCACCCATCGAAATAAAAGCGTTCATTGGACTACTAATTTTCACCGGCGTTATCTACAATGTACTCTGGAGAGTGGGAGACTATTTGTTGTAAATTTATTTGTAGCGGGGGAAGTTACAGGGGAAATGTTGCTTATTTACGGTGATGAACGGTATAAAACACAAAATCAAGTCTATTGTGAAAAGGTTGTTTGTATTGCTTAATTTTTAGAAAATTCGTGAAAGATCTATTTACATCATGAACTTATTACGTTCATCTCCAAGAATAATTCCAACCTCGAAAGACTACGAGTTGACTAATGCACCTAGTTCTCATTGAAATTTTGATTTATGGAAAATTGACAGAAAAATAGGAAATTCTAGACACATGAATGCGAAATTAATTTAGTACCAAATGTTTCGCAAATATTATGGACTGAAATGGAACAAGGGGCATTAAATAGGGGGTCATCTTGAACGTTAAAATTGAAAAGAGAAAGAGGTAATCTATATACCGAAGTAATGGGCGCATGCGTCATAATTCTATCTAGTCGCGTGTAATGCGCATGCGCAAAAATGAACTAAACCCAGATGCGCATGCGCAAAATGAACTAAACCCAGATGCGCATGTCACAGAGGTGATTTTACGCGTATAACATCAATTTTATGAAATTTCTCAGAAAAAAAGAAAAATTACCATGAAAATAAATTGCTGCTCAAAATTGCATTTTTCAAAATACATTTAAATATTTCGTTTTCTGAGAAATTTCCCAAAACGAAAAAAACCTCAACTACCGTTATTTCACAATGCCTCAAAAATCCAGAAATAGTCCCAATTTGCAAGTTCTTCACTCGGTAAAAAAACAATCATTCTTGTTTCACTTCTCTCGAGACCTCCATCCAACTGATTTTTGAATCAAGTTAATTACGCGTATCTCTGCAAAGAGACGCATCCCCGCCATCGTCTTCATCTGCGAAAACGTATCTCACTGCAATAATCAAAATTCTCCACCCCCAGCTCCACCGCGATATCGCTCAGCTACTTTTAATTTTGTCGAATCGTTTCACCAACGAGTGGGAAAAAAGAGAACATAATCGTTTAAGTGTTTGCTTATCGGGCACAAACGTAAGCTGAAGTGTAATCAAAAGGTTAAAAGTTACGATTGCCTTTTGGCAGATGGAATTTTCATTACGAACTCCGGCCTCGCTAAAGATGCAACTTTAAAGCTTTGTAACTCGGTTAAATGTTACGATCGGTGCAAAAACAACGAAGTTAAGAATAGCCGCCGCCTTTGTAGAAAGTCGTAAAACTGGCACAGTGATTCGACAAATTTTCTTTTTTTCCCCAATACAACGCGTACCACGGATAATTCGACGTACGTTCGTATACGAGGGATCTGCGAATAAAATATTCAAAAAAAAATCAGCTTCCTCGTTTCCAAAATCAACGTCACTCGAGACCACATCGTAACACGGTTTTAGTTACATTTCCACAAACCTATTCGCATAACCCCCTATCGCATCACCCCGGCTAGTTTATTTTCACGCCGAGTCCATAATTAACAGCCGAAAAAAACTCCCCTTTTGTCATCCCTTTTCAAATACTCAATACGTACACGGTCAAGTGACACAGCTCGACCACTTCCACAGGAGTAATTCTAATTACACGGTAAATTAAACTTTTTAATTTAGTTTACATCCGAAAAGATTCGAGCCCGGTTTGAGTACTACTGACGAGCCTAACACCACCGATACATTTGCGAAGAATTCGTTGGCCTTTGTTATTGACGTTTAACGAAAATGCCCCGCGTTTCGGATGTTTTATTCGCGGTATCTGAATTTACTACGTTTAATAGGCTTCGTCGTCTGGTGATAATTCTTTTACGAGCTATAGCGTGTCTTTTGATTGCGTACCCGTAAATTACCTTTTTATTCGAGGTTTGTCAAATTAAACGTTTGTAAGGCGGACGGCGCATTTCGCGGAATGACGCATTTTTTTACAAGTACAAGGAAAGCGCTTTATGTTTGAACCCGAGAATTGAGCTATTGGAAGGGCAGGGCAGGGCAGGGCAGGGCAGTTTGCTTTAGTTTGACCGAGGCATCAGTTTTCTTTGTTATGGAAACACTTGATGAATCAAAAGTCAACCAAATGAGGAGGTTTAAAACTTCTTCAAAATCTCAAAATAGAATTCAAATTTTAAAGCTGAGAAATGAAAATTTTTTTATTCTTTTTTACATATTTTGTATTTTTTTTTAAATTTGTCTTCAGGTCAATGACCTCTTCTTTACTATTAAGGACAAATTTACTAAAAATGGAATATAATTGAAAAAAACGAAATTTTCAATTTATTTTTACCAATTGTTTCGTACTTTATTCCAAAAATCTTTTTCGAGGTCGTTGACCTCTGTTCTGCAACCGAAAAGCAACTCTATTAAATTAATGGAACATTAAAAGCTTTTATCTTCGAGACATCGAAATAACTACCCCACGTGATAATTCGTCCCCAAACCATCGATCAATTCCCAAACCCTTCTTGACCCACCATGAAACAACCTCGTTGAAAAAATTTCGTAAAAGTAAACAAATTCTAATTACTATAAAATTTATCGTCGAGACGAATGAAAAGTCATAAACATCTCGCACCGTGTTCATCTCCAGATCATATTTCAATCCGCACCACGTTGCTGCTTGAAAAAAAAACCACCGAGCACAAAATGGATTCCTTTTCACAAGGCGACTAAATCACTCGGACGAAAAGTGATAAGAGAACGTTAAAAAAACCGAGGGTAACCGAAAATCACTCCGGCGACTAATCCGTCTTCGATGAAAAAGTCCACGAAAATGTTCCTACGCGTAATTGATTTATCAGGTATTTTATAGCGCAATTGCGAACTCCGTCGTGGAGAAAAATCGTCAAAACGGATACGTGATGGCAATATTACTCGGAATTGCAAACCGAAATTTGACCATTACGGTTGAAGGGAAGAAAATGAATTTCGAGGTTTTTTCATCGAAACGTCGCCGATTTCTCTTGTTATTCCAGAGATGTTTGTGTTTTCAACTTTGACAAATTTTTATTACTTATTCGGGGTTGTTTTTTTCTCTATTTCGACCATTATCACATTGTACGTAAGAGTAATTTTCTTCGAAATATATCGAACATAGAGGAAACATTAGTTTTTTTTTTCATGTGCGCGAAGAGGGGTAAACTACATAGGGGGTAGACAATACTAGATGAAAGATTGAACAGAACCGAGTCGACAAATGAATTAAAGTCGTGTATTCAATCAAGAGTCGATTATGGTTTATATCAGGGACGTTTACCCGATACAGAAAGCTCTTAGGTTGAAAAGCTTGTTTGTATTGCATTTGTTTTGTATACGTGTATTACGTAGTAAATAAATGTAACCGAATAGTCACGGGCATTATGCATCTGACACTTGGCATAATTATACTCGATTAAAAGCAAATCACCCAAGACCTTTGTATGCATTCACCCTGCGCCTTTTAATCTGCAGGCAATTTCCAACATCCATTGTTTCCACTTAATTGAAAATCAACCAATGGGTGACCAATGGTGATCCGAATAATAGAAATAATACTCGAGGAGCTCTTCAAGCTTCTGCGATGTGAATACCTAGCGGCTTTTCAAAATCGAACGTGTAAGCGCTTGGAATCGAGTACCAAAGAGTTTTTTCTTCGGTAATAAAGGCGAATGGAGCAAGCCTCAGGAATACATTAATGGAATTAACAGGTAAAAAAGAGACTACCCCAAGTACCCATTGTGTAATACATACTCGAGTCATTTTAGGGTCACAATTACCGCAAATCAAATACAAACGAGGTCATCTAATCGTGCAATATTAATTTAATTGGGTCTTTTGTCGTCTCGACATTGCGTTTTTGTAGTTTTAGACAAGTAAAACATGAAAGTTCATTTGCAAAATTATTTATTTTAGTATTCGTATATTTCGAACTAGAATTTGATACAACAAACTGTGTGTTATTGGAGGAATATTTGCTTAAATGCCAAATCACCGTCAAATTCGTAATCAGCACCATCGAAAACCTAACAATCGATATACATGTCGATTTTTTATCAATATTTTCCATTCCACCCCTTTTTCTATCCCCCCACCCCCATTTTCAATTTCATACCACCAAATGAGAGAAAAATCACAAAAATCACAATACTTAGTTTTGAAGTAATTTTCGGCGTATGTTGAAAATCATTATATTTTATCGTTATTTTGGGGGCAGGCAAAGGGGTGGAGGGACGGGGTGGGGGTTGAATTTGAAAAATTGATAAAAAATCGTCATGTATATGGATTGTATATATTTGAAAGGCGCTGAATTCGGAAATGAGGTTATTTTCAACGTATCCAAGCATTTATTGGACAAACCCTCCATTAAAATTGAAATTCCCCAAATAACGACGAAGCGTTTCAATTCAGAATTAATGAAACATCTCTTGAATTTCTATGACGATTGCAATGTAATTTTATGTACCTATTTTGTCCTTTTTTTTTTAATTTTACTTAATTAAAAATTCCTAAATAATACAAATAGAATTCTATTCAGGTCAAACAAATATCCCATCTCTTAAATTCCTACCCTCCGCCTCCCTGCATCCATCGACCATAGCGAATAACCACCCCTATCCAAGATCATTTTGAAATCACCCAAAAACACCAAGATTAACGTGATTTTTAATTTCGGCGAAAATAGAAAAATCAGCGAATTTCCGACACGCTTTGCCCGTCGCGTGATTAACTATCCACACAAAAGCTCATCTGTTGAAACCTCGACACACGTATCAATTCCGTACCCTTTTTTTTCGGCCATAGACGAAGGGTAGGACGTGGGCTGGTTTTAATCTCGATTACGAAGCGCTAATTACTCGGTTTAAAGAAGCGGAAACACGAGAAGACTTTTACGCTGAAATGCTCCGGAAAAAAGGAAACTGAGGCGTTTGTGATAAACGCACCCTTTAAATAAGTCATCATCATATTCATAGGAAAACCTAGTAAATGTTTGTGTTAACGAACCGATTGTACGAAGCACGTGCTTTGTCGTATAAACATATTTTTCTTATTCTATATTCTATAATAAAACGCGTCACATCGACATATACACTTTTGTCGCTAAAGCGACTGTACGCTTGAATGAACCGGGAGATATCGCCAAGAAAATCAACAAACTTACCCCAAAAACGCGATCGACTTAAGACACGCTGTTTACTTTTAATTAGTGTAAACGTTACTTGAACGAGATTCAATGACGGTTTACTCAACTCGGTTTCTATTTATATATGTCAAAGGATTAATCTAATGACTGAAGATCATCGTGGGTTTTCTTTGCGTAAATTATTTCACATTAAGGAGCCCTCCTGATGGCCTCTCCGAGAAAAAAAACTTAATTAAGCCGAACGCGTATCGTGCACGTAATTCATGCGCTTTGATCACGATCCTAAGCATGAACGCGATTAAACATCAAAAAGGACATAATTTATCTTTCAAATGCGACCATTTAACGTAAATAAAAATATCAATATTTTCCATACAGGTGTCTAATTACCGTGAAAAATATTCCTGTTTTTTTTTTCCTTCTTCAAACCTAACCAAAAGTGTTCGAAAATTGATACCTCGTATTAATTCACGCAGAACAGTAGCAAGGACGGTGAACCCTTTGAAAAAACCACTCCCGTATTAAGCGAACATATGTCGTGTAATACGATTTAACCAGGTGTTTTTTTTCCAAACTGTAATTTTCGTTTATTACCCGGCTTTTTGGCTTGTATTGGTTATTATGTATGTCGTCTTGAGATGCTTTTTTTTATCGTATTGGTCGTTATGGAATTGTAGATTTACTGGTTTTCGTTAAAAAGATAGAATCGGTGAGTGGAATTGGTAAATGAACAGGCTTGGTGATTTTCCATTTTTTCTCCGGTTCTACAATGCAATTGTATTTGATTAAAGTTTTTTTTCATTTCAATAAAAATTAAATATAAATTTTCTAGATTTTTTTAGATCAATTAATTTTTTAATTTTTCCATATTTTTCTTGTTTTTTTTTTTTGATGAATTTCTTTCTTAATTTTCTTCGAAAAATCGAGGTTTCAGTTTTTCTCCAATTTTACCCCTAAAATATGGTTTACATTTTTTTATTTTTCTCTCCAAAAAACATTTTCTCAATTTTTTTATATTTTTCTTTCTTTTTTTTTTGCTGAATTTCTTTCTTAATTTTCTTTAAAAAATCGAGGTTAATACATTTTCTACTCCCCCCCCAAAAAAAAACATTTTAAAATTTTTCTAGTAACTCAAAAACTCATCAGACTAAGTACTTAATTTTTTTCAATGGAATTTTTAGAGGATTTAATTTACTTTAACTTCAGTTTTAACAAACTTCAACGAAAAAACAGTTTAGCCATAGTTAAAAGCGAAAAACTAAATTTAGGAGAATTTTGCCCGAGATAAGTATTTTTTTAATCGTAGGTACATAGCTCGAAATCTAATAAGGGAACTTGTTCAAGTGGCTGGTTCGGATTAAAATGAGAATTTAACTATTAGAAAGAGCATGTCAAAAAAACCCCCAAAACCGAAATTTTAGCAGCCCTGGTACACTTCTCGATTTTTGGCGAATTTTTGAAAATTGAAAATAATTAAATTTCCTTCAAAAACCAAATGTAAAAAAACCGATTCAATTGGAAGAAATAGTTGAAAATTGCGGAAAATATTTTTCTTAATTTGAACCTGTGAAATTCGAATTTTGCATTGCCGAGCCGTTCTGGAACCTCCAGCGCGCTGTTCATTTACCCCAGAAATTTCAAAATGCTGAAGAAATCGTTTATACGAGATTGGACAGTTGAAAACTTGGTTTTCGCCTATTCTCCACCTCTTCAGTTAAATTAATCACATTTCAGAAAAATTCCAGCCGGCCACCTCGAGAGTGATTTTCTTGAACAACTTGACTAGTGACTGGGTGAAATTTTCTGGAAACGCGGTCAAGTCGGTTGGATAAGTAGAGAATACGAAGAAACCAAATTTTAAGCTGCTCAATCCCACTATTTCTGGAGAAAATGAAAATTGCGCTGGAGACTCCAGAACGGCTCGGCAATGCGATATTTGATTTCGGCGGGTCCGCATTAGGGGGAAGATACATTTTGCGCGATTTCCAACAATTTTTTCAAATTGATTCGATTTTTTTACGTACTTGTATCTTATTTTTGATGGAAATTTCGTAATTTTTAATTTTCAAAAATTCGCCAAAAATGGAGAACTGTACTTGGACAGTTCAAATTTTCGTTTTGGTTTTTTTTTTACATGTTCTTTCTAAAAATTCAACTCTTGTTCAAATTTTAGCCGGCAACATGAAGACGTTCCCTTTTAAATCAACGACGCCAAGTCTTTTTTAATGCATTTTGTTCAATTTTGAACTGAATTACTAATTATCGCAAATTATTAAATCTGAATTCTGAAAAAAATCACTTCAACTCGAATCGAGTTACTCGAGATCTTGGATTTTTACCAAAATCAAACCGCAGCTACTCCGTGGTATTTTTTTCAAATTCTATGAAAGTAAACGAGAGTAGGAGAGGTACGGTGACCCCCAATTAAATCTCCAACAAGTTCCCAATTTCAAACCCCCACTTTGGTAAAATCGACGGTGGCAATTGGATGGAAAAATAGGTTATCAAAATACACCTCGGTCGTAAATCATCTCGGAGCCATAGCACAACTACACGTAATCTAAATCTGGTATAAAAATCTCCCAACTCGCACCCCACTCGAATCGCCTTTTCACGGCCATTTTTACACTCCACTCGATAAGTTTAGATAACACGTGAAAAAATGGTAAAAAATATCCGTAATAAGCGAATATAAAAAACGTTATCAGCAGATTAATGTCTCCTCGTTTACTCGGTTTATGCAAACATTCACGCTAGATAGTAATAGAATGGTTGAATAATAGTATCATATCCGCGGTGGCAAAAATGACGTCGACATATCGAATCTCTGTCCGATTCTCATTATTCGTATAAATCACGATTCAAAATGGCTTTTTATTTGCTCGTCCAAAATACCCGCGATTCGTGTACGAGATGTAGATTAACGTCGAAACAAGATTCGAGGTTCTCGTTTCGGGGTGAAAATATCATTAATGTTTTCAACATTGTAGAATCTCATTGGTGTTATGTTTTAAGGCGAATGAGTATAAAAAAAATCCTATCTAAGGTTCAATCTTGTTTCTCAACACCGGTAGTTTTCGAGTATCCGTATTTTACGTACAAGGCGAAGGGAAAAAAAACTACGTCGTGATCGCGCATATAATCGAATAATATATTAACGTTGGAGCATTCCAGGCAACGCGTTTGTTTAATTTGAAGTATTTAGAATTTGTATATTTCAACATAGAGCGGAGGTGTCATCTTGAAAGTTGATACGATCCTTCGAGCAGATTACGAGCGAGGAAATTTTTGAATAAATTCCGAATTTCGATCTGGTTCGGATAAGCGAGTCGCGTACACGAAAAAAGAGGGTGCGGGTTTATATTTTTATAGCATTTTTTTTCTTCCTTCGCTGGAATAATATACAGATCCTATGTTCGGTTTGTACTCGTCAAATCCGCAGAGCTTCGCAGGCGATATTTTTGCAATGCTTATTACCCTATTTTGAAATACTCGTAACATGCAAACGATTCGGGTTGTTTTTGAAGTAAATGCATAACGTGTATGCTTGATTGATTACACGACAGCCCTGCGGGTGATAGATTTGATAGAACTGGTGTCTCGCAGGGAGCACGAGGGGCGGCGAGGAAAATTTCGCCTTGTATCAAGATGATTTGCGTTTTCCGAAAACGATATTTTAATGGTGGTTCGAGTCGATTTTTCAAATTTACCGGTGGAAGGTTATACGCTGAAAGTTGTTGGAATTTTGAAGTAAAATTGAAATAATATTTAAAAATTGAATTATAATAAATTCAAAATAATGGCGGAATGATCCAGGCAAGAGATACAATTCATCGCAATTACTTGCCATTATTTTTTTCCATCTCGCAAAAATATTGCGGAAGTGGTTCTCAAAAACTGTGATAAGTCAGATGCGAATCCAACTGAGGGGAAATTTTCCCCTCCCTTTGCCCACAAAAATATACGATTAGTGGAAAAAGAAATCAATATGCAAACGAACAGTTGCACTCAGTGACGTCGCGATAGGGGGGGGCGAGGGGGTCGAGTCGCCCCCCCAGACAAAAATTTAGTCGTCTCAGTCGTCCAAGTCGACCTAAATTTGTCTCAGTCGTCCAAGCAAAAATTTAGTCGAATTGTTCACACATGAAACCAGAATAATTGGATACAAATACGATACGTTGACATAAGGCTAATCTAGTGTAGGTGTTGTCTTGTCGCCTGTCTGACGCCACACATCAATGATAAACCTGTGTGCCGGACCCTGCCGGTTGTCCGGTTTCTGGCCGGTTGTGCGCATTTCTGATTTCCCCCTCTCGCTGCGAAATATCTTTTTAGTTTTTGATTTGTACGCTAACTTGTATGAATATTACGCGCGTATTACAGTAGTCGATAAGCGCTTTTTATTATGCCATGCTACTTAAATCTGTCCGAGCTCGATCATATTCTCAAAAAGTGGTCTTTGTTAAAACATAGACGAATCAACGTATAATTTTTTAATTTTTTTAAATTGTTTTTTATTGTTTTTTCATTTCATTATTTTTTGTCCTTTTTACCTTTTTAGTCCAGTCAATCTAGCCCGAAAATGGCCTCGAGCTTGCAAAACGAGATGATAAGCTGAATTTTGGTATATACCTAGTATTCGATACTCTTTACAACATACTTCACTCGAGAACAGATGTCATGTTTGCAAGTTCCCTTTTTTGTGGATCTAAGCCCCCTAAAATTGGTTTTTCGCTTATATCTTGGTGAAAACTGGTTTTATCAAAAATATAGTTTAGTTCAAAATTGAAACCCACTAAATTCTCTATAAAATGCATACATTAAAAGTTGATGTAACTGGCTTAGATTCCGAGCTACGTACGATTAAAAAAGGAGCATTTTTCGTGAAAATTTATTATGACTGAAATTAAAGATGACCAAATTCTCTACAAATTCCGTTACAAAGAAATTAGATTGCTTACTTAGCTTCCGAGCTGTGGCGTTGCAAAGAAGGGATTTGATTATTTTTTAGCCTAGTTCCGTAGAGCACAGTTTTTCGTCTCTAGCGTTACGAAAAGCTGTGGCCCTGCAAAGTAGGGGATTTTCAATGACTTTTTAGCCTAATTGTGTGGGGTA